>PVIA01004912.1:0-126873 GCA_004024845.1 Tonatia bakeri
GAGCTCTGTGCTCTCGGACCCACAGCACCCAGAGGCGGGAGGGGCAAAGCCAAATCTCAAGGAGAGTTCCAAATTTGGTTTAAAGGGTATTTCAATGCGAGGGCTTCACTGGGATTAGGGAAATTTCGTGATACAGACATTTGGGTTGGGAAACAACAGGAAGGTGAGGATTTTAAGGTGAGGGGTTTGAAGCAGCTCAGGCATGAACTGTATGTTAATGTTTCCTATGAAAGAGTCGATGGGTCTTTCGGGAAATTCCTGCAATGAACAATCAAGTGATTTCCCTGGGCAAGGGTGTCTTGGAATAGTAAAGTTATTGTAATGAACAATGGAAGAATAAAGTCATTTTAATGCAGACAGTAAACTAGGGGGCAGGAGGGGCAGCCTCAGCCTCAGCCTGATTAGTCATTAGGCCCACAGCGAAGTCCTGAGCAATATGTAGGCTTATGACAGGCACACTGTGATAAATTAAAAAGATTAAAAATTCGGCACGTGAATCCGTGGGGGGAGAAGCCAGCAGGGAGGTTACAGAGGAAACTGGACGCAGGGAGCACAGGGGAAGGGATTCAAAAAACAAGTTTTGCCTGTTCTGTCATTTCACCAGTAATTGAGAAGCCTTAGCTGCAATCTGTTATTAAAAAGTTGTTAGTTCACAAGACAAATTCACACTGCAAAGTACCCATGTACTGCGACTGCTGGTGAGGAACAACAGTGGCATCATTTCTCAAACAGTGTCTACCAGGCATTTTACATATATGATCACTACAGGGGTGGGCATTATTATTCCCGTTTTGCAGATGAAAAAGCCGAGGTTCAGAGAGGTTTCATCATTTGTCTGAGGTGATGCAGTCAAGAAAAGTGGCAGTGCTGGGATTCAAACCTGCCCCTTCTCCTCCAAAGCTCTCTTTCAGCAGGCTGGCGGGTGAGCCCCTTACTACTGGAGACACTCAAAAGTCCTCCACCCCTGCCATTTTCCGCAGCTGAGCTTGTTAACCTAAAGCAGCTCCGGCTGTCACGTAAATCCATGTTACTCTGAGAGGCCATTTGCTACTTCTATTTTATAAAATTTCCTTATTACTAAAGTTGGAAAGGCACCTCATAGGAGAGTTTGAAAAATAACCAAGAGTTGCCGTAAATGCATAGGAAACTCACAGTTTCCTATAAACACCAGAAAACCATAGACAGTCTTGACACACCAGGCTTCGATGGGTGAGGGGCCTCCAGCCACGGGCTGGACACTTCTGGTCCCGGCTCAGGGGGCTGTCCAAAAGGGGGACAGGTGGTTCTTGAGAACAAAAAATAGGAGCCCACCAGCGAAGGAGAAAACTCCGCCTCCTCTGAGCCTCCTGGAAAACCTTGTGCAAGGTGATTTGTGATTCTATTTAGACCACATGTCAGCTGAAACTGTGGGGCAGAGACGGGTACAATGAACAAACACCTCTGGGCCTGAGCCTGGGGGAGGCTGCCTCAAGGGGCACTTTCCAAAGAACCGCAGCACCGCCTTGGTGGTTACCATGACAGAGGCAGCCTGTAGAATGATTGCCCAGCCATTTGAAGTTCAGACGGACCCAGATCCCACTCCAGGCCCTGACCTGGGCTAGTTGCTTAACCTCGCTGCTTCCCAGTTTCTCAGCTATGAAGCAGGTGCAACCACTGACCCTAAGAGTTGCCGTGATGCTTAACTGTTTGTCACTCATGGCATGTGTAAAATTCTGGCAAAGAGCCCCACACACAGGAGGGCTCAGAGGATGACAGCTCCTGCTATTAGGTCATTCATGCCAGTAATGATAGGGGGCATCTGACAACCTCCCTTTGGCATGCAGTCCCCTCCGAGCAGTCTTCCTCCTTCCTCTAGCACTCATGGCTGCCCAGGACCTGAGGAACCAGCTCCTCTAAGAACAAACTGGGCCATCCTGTTGTCCCTAGTGCCCTTCCTGGCCTTTTTCTTGCCCCAGGGCTCTGCCCTCACCCAGCCATCCCATCTCAGCCACAGATCATGGTTCCCTGGTGGAGGGACCTGGCCCACAGGAGCTACCGCAGGGCTTGATGGGGAGAGACTATCCATCAGTGAGGTGCCTGACCCCAGATGGGAAACTGAAAGCAGCTATGGGCTCAGGTCTGGGTGGGAGATTGGAGGTTCCTGACCTCTGCTGGCCCCATGAAGCCACAGAAGGCGAGACCGCTGCTCCTGTGCCCAAAAGAGGGAGGCTGGGGATGCACTAAGTGCCTGGCATTTTTGCTTCAAGTGAGGGCATCCCCCAAACATAAGTGGGTTCAGATGACAACCAGCTGCTCAGGGACCATGGCTCACAGAAGCACAATCTGTTTACAGAGTGTGATAAATACCTGTCTCCTCTCTTGGGGCCTTGCCAGGAGCCCCTGTTAAGGGGCAGCTGGCCAGGTACACCCTCGGGGCATTCAGGTCCCCTCACCCGGTCTCACACAGAGAAAAGTGAACTTTTATGGTAGAGACCTTCCTTTCCTTGTACCAGCCCACTGGGGGCAAGGAAGGGAAGGAGTGAGCAGCACCAGCCATGTGTGGCAGAACAAAGTGGGGAGGAGGTCTGCATTCCCAGGAAGCCCCTTCCTCATGCTAGTAAGTGCAAGAATAAAAGCACCTCACAGAGTGGTTTGCACGGTCACTCCTATCGATAAACAAGAAACTACACTAAAATGTTCTGTCCACCAGGATTCTTAATTATAAGCAAAAGAAACTCATTCTGGATAATTTAGGCAGAAAAGAGATTTGTGAGAAGGATTTTGGGGGAGCCCTCAGCATCTCCGGGGTGGCTGGAGAGCCAGAGAGAGAAGAGCCAGTGAGCGCTTCGTCGCAGCCTGGGCTGTTCTGCTGTGGCCAGCGCGGACTGCACACGTCCCCTCCCTGTATCAGCCTCTGAGTCAAGGTCTGGGCAGGAGGGTGTGATTGCTGGAGCCTCGGCCATGTGCCCAAAAGAGGGAGGCTGGGGATGCACTAAGTGCCTGGCATTTTTGCTTCAAGTGAGGGCATCCCCCAAACATAAGTGGGTTCAGATGACAAATTCGAGTGACAAATATTCCTTGATGTTAACAGTGGTTATTTCTGGGTGGTTGGATGAAAGGGTGGGTTTGGGGGGTTTTGGTAACTTGTTATAGAGAATTTCCACATTCACCAGTGTAGGAAGAATATTAAAATGAACCCCCGTCTCCAGCTTCACTTTGCAGCTCCCAGCGTTTTGTTTCATTCACACTCCCATCCGCCTCCTCCCCGACCTTATTTTGAAATAAACACCAGTCACCACATCACACAAGTTTATCTTTAAATATCTTAGTGCTCATCCCTAAAAGACAAAGACTGTATTTTAAATGCATAAATTTAATCTCGTTATCACACTTAAGGAACAATTAACACTAATTCAGAGAGATTTCTTTTACTCTTTTCTTTGTGCATTTCTCTATTACTTTAAGTACCGGGGGAAAATATAGCTACACTCACTTTTAATTTGTTCTCAAACACAAATTAACCCACAGTTGAGCAAGACCCACAAACCCAGTCCTGAAGCAAGAGGCCAGTTAGGGGACACAAAGGTATGACCCAGGAGACTGTGGGCATGCTTTGTGTCAGGAGCAGCAGAGGTTCCTGGCCCGCTGGCCTGGAGGCTCACTGAAGCCGAGGACAGTGGAGCAGGGAGGCCAAAGGCCAGCAGCAGTCACCGGGGCCTCCCCACCTGTGCTCCTGTCTAAGGAAGAGCTTTGCCCGTTTTCTGTCTGTGTGTCTCGTCACATGGCAGGAGAACCTGGCCGTGGCTGCCACGTTCACAGGGGACGGGCACAGAATAGAGACGGGCGGACCCCTCCACCAACCCTGCTCTTCCTCTCACACACACCCTCACACACATACACACTCTGACACATACTCCACATTCACCCTGTACATTCACACTCACACACACTTGCACACACTCACACATTCCCAGGGAGAGAATTCAGACCAGGCTAACTACATCTGGAGAAGTAGGGCACATTTACGGCTAGGCCCTGAGAGCCGACCCTGCGTCCCTGGATGGATCTAGGCAGATCAGAGACAACGAGCAGAAGGAGGACCATTGTGAGCGGAAGAGCCAGCCCAGGCAGGGGTGCCCACCTCCCAGGGAATCTGTGTTGACAGACGGCTTGGTTTTGGGGAGACGACCCAGGTACCAATAACATAGAAAGCCATCGGAGCAGCACAGGGGAAGGTCCCATGGACTACAGCATCACCCTCCCAGTCTTTAAACACTGGACTGGCCTTGGTTCCTGTGACTGGAGTTGATGGTGAGCTTTGTGCCTTTGGGAACCTGGGATTGATGTCTATCCCCTGTTTCCTCGGGTCCAACAGTACCAGTCCAACTGTCCCCATCTGGCGCACAGGATTGTAATGATTAAGGAAGGAGGCAGAGGAAGGAGGAGCCCTTGGGGGGGTCCCTCCACGCCCTCTGCCAGGGGTGGGCCTCACAAAGAGAGAGGTGAACAAAAGTGGGAGGGGGCTTTGCATAGAAACTGTGAGGAACCACCAACGACCACCTGATCCAACCCAGGCCTTCTATGGAGGGCAGCGGCAGCCCCCAGGGGGGGTCGGTGACCGCCCCAAACCAAGGCAAGTTCCTGGGAGCACTAAATCAGATCCAGAGAGGCAACTCAGATTCTCACCAGGGTTTGGACAGATGAGAAGCGACAAGGTTTTCCATCCGGGGAAGCTGTCAAGGTGGATGTCTACCTGGACCCCTCATGGGAACGTAGGGCTCCCACAGTCTGACGGCAGGGGCAGGACTGCATGACAGAAAGCTGTGGACATCTGACTCGACCTACAGGCAGCAGAAAAGCACGCTAGGTTCTCGAGCAGAAAAGTCACAGGACAAAGGGCAGCAGTGACAATTAGCATAACTTACGATGCAGAGTAAGCTGTAAGACAGCTCAGCTAAGAAGCTGTTGCAGTTGCTCAGGAGTGAAAAACCCAGATCTTCATAGAAAAGTGGTTCTCAGCAAGGAAGAAGCTCCACTATCAAACAAAACAAATGTGTGTGTGTGTGTGTGTGTGTGCGCGCGCGAGCGCCTGCATGCAGGCAAGAAGTGATCCAGCTTCTGAAACCCTGCCCCCACCCCAGTCCTGAGTTCTTGTGATTGCAGCAGTGCTGGGCTCATTCCCAGGCTCAGGGACTCTTTTGGGACTCGCTGATAAGCCGTGAACTCTCTCAGCTCTCCCAGTCAGGTCCAGACCGAAACCATGCTGTGGTTGCCATCAGCAATAGGGTGACATGATATGACACGTACAGCTGGGATGTTCTATAGTTAACTGAACTCTTGGTGACTGAAATATACCATATGCGAGGCCTGTGCAAAATTAGGAATATTGTAGCACTGGTAAGGAAGGTATGACATCTGGAAAAGTACTTTTTAAAAATATACAACTTGCCCTCACTGGCATGGCTAAGTTGGTTGAGTATTGTCCTGTGAAGCTAAATTTGATGCTGGTCAGGGCACGTGCCTAGGTTGCAGGCTAGGTTGCAGGCCAGTTTCCCTGTTGGGACGCAAGCCAGAGACAGCCAACTGATGTTTCTCTCTGTCTCTTTCTCCCTCCCCTCCCCCTCCCTAAAAATAAATAAATAAATCTTTAAAAAAATACATACAACTTAAGTAACTGCAAAACAAGCTACTACAAAAACATAAAATTCTATTTTCATCCTTCCAAAGTCTTGACTAATTATAGTTAACATTCATATGTTTTATAAAGTACATTTATAAAAGCAAATGGATGTTAATAGAAAAACTGAAAAACCAGTGATCGTGCTATGAGTGATAGCTATTTTTGGACACCTGCTTTGGACTGTGATTTCATGTCCTATTCACAGGCAAATCTTCTGTGACACTGTTACTTCTGGTCCGAGCTGGATTAATAGTGCGTGTCCCAGTGCTCCAGGAGAACACCCTGCTGCAGGCCCAGACCGGCTGCCGTCCTCTGCCGAAGGGCAGTAGGCCGCTCAGACTTTCCGGACTCAGCAATTTTTGAGAAGGTGAGAGCATTAGACCTGCCAGTCACAAGTCTTAGAACTGACCCCGGGGACTTCAGCAAAAAGTTGGCATCAGACTCCTGGTTTGATCCACTTATTTAAAGGGAACAACATTGTGTTTGAGAAATTTCTGGTGCCCTTTGTGAAATGAAGAAGTACTGAGTCACCTTTCTGAGGTATTCCTGCAATGTGATTTCTAAATTTCCCAAGACATTTTTATTTCATTTTTCCTTGATTAAGAAATTCATACAATGAGTAGTCCAGTAGATGTCACAGAAGGTAGACAGAGACATGGGTACTGACAGCTCAGCCAGCTTCAGGTTCAGGAGGCTCCAAGCTGAGCAGGCCCCTTCTGTGGGCTCCGGGCCCCACCACGGGTGCAGGCGAGACGGCCTGGCCCCTGCGCTGGGAGAGGAGTGGGCTGGCCACACAGCAGACTTTCCTCCTAAGTTATTTCCTTCGATGGCTACTTTGAGTTTTAGTTGGAACT
This sequence comes from Tonatia bakeri, assembly GCA_004024845.1. NCBI lineage: Eukaryota > Metazoa > Chordata > Mammalia > Chiroptera > Phyllostomidae > Tonatia > Tonatia bakeri. The sequence goes on from PVIA01004912.1 coordinate 6,514, forward strand.
TCGTGTTCCTGATGCTCGGTGAACCAAGCCCTTTGATCTTGATAAGCCAAGGAACCTTTCCTATTTTTTTCTGGCTTCCTAGCCCTGCCTCTTGGTTTGGTTTCCAGCCTTGCTGTTTCAGTCTGTTTGAATAGCCGAGGACTCTGGTGAGTAGGCAGTGCCAGAGAGTGGGACCCGGGTTGGGCTGCATGCCTTTCTCACAGGGTCCTTTTAACTCCCATTTTTCACCTCAGAGGCCCACTGGGCACCCAAAGGTGTAGGCTGAGCAAGAATTTCTCACAGCTCAGGGTCCATGGAACTATTGGAGTCCTCATGGTGACAAAACAAAGAAAAAACTCCTTAATCTTGGAACCCGGCTTACCTGGGAAGCCTTTGTGACTCTGCTCAGAGGGCCCCTCAGTGCCCTGCCAAGGGCAGGGAGGCTGCCATGGAATCACTTTGGAGGGAGGCAGCAACAGAGACCTTGAGGACATCACTCATCCTTTCTTTCTGTGTCTCGTCAATTTTCTCATCTTTATTTTTTTTAATGTATTTACATTTTTAGAAAGAGGGAAAGGGAGGGAAAAGGAGAGGGAGAGAAACATTACACGTGAGACACATTGACTGGTTGCCTCTCACACACCCCCAACTGGGGCCCTGGTCGGCAGCCCAGGCTCTTGCCCTGATGAGGGATGGAACCAGCAACCTTTTGGTTCATAAACCGTCACTCAATCCACTGAGCTACACCAGTTGTTGCAGCTTTAAATTGTGGGTTTTGGTAGCTCCTACCTATAGGGTTGAAAGAAGCAACCCAAATGCCTGGCGCATAGTAAACTCCCAGTAATACCACAATGAATAGTAGTTGTAGAGTAGTGAGGGGAGAATAGGGAGTCTTTTTATCTGCCCTGCTTCAGAAAATGATCCCAGCTGGCCCCTGTTAACCTGGCACCAAGCCCTGCCCTGCCCACACTCCAGGGGCTGCAGAAGGCCAAGTCCCACTTGGGAGGGCACAGGCGTCAGCACTCAGACCTCCTGCAGTCCCACTGCTTGGGTATCTGTGGCCTCTGTCCCAGTGGCTGTACATCCAAATTCAGCGTACACTCCTGAGGTTGGGCATGAAGTGGGAGGTGGAAAATTGCTTAGGAATCTGTGCATGGTGCAGGAAAAAGCACCAACATTCCATGAAGAGTGTGGATTGACAGCGGTAAATTAAAGTTAACCTTTAAAATCAACCTTGGAAGATCCTGAGAAACAGGACTTCGGGGGAGGGAACCGACACTCCGGTGGGGGCCCTGAGGAAGGGCTTGAGGAAAGGCATTCCTTTCATTAGTTCGCCAGGACCGTCCCTCCTCAGCTTCTGAACAAACAGTTTTCAACTAAGGTTCTTTGACCTGAGCCTCCAGGCCTTTGGCAGAGGTTTAGAAAAACTGCTCAGAAAACAGCTCAGTGCCAGCGGAGAGCAGGGTTCGATGGGAGGGTGCTGCTGGGAACTGGCCCTGGGTTCTAGCCCTGCTCTGCAACCCAGGCCTCTTTTTTGCCTGTGAAATGAGGGTGATAAGGGAGTTGCTCAGAAGCTCCCCGACTTCTCCTCCTCTTGCAAACTCTAGGATCCTTTTCTCTCCAGTCCCAGCCCCCACCCCACCCCCCAGCCACATCTATGCACCTGGGGAAGAAGTCCCAACAGGATTCAGCTGACTCATGTTACGGTAACAGGATGCGTTTCATATTGCTCTCTGGACCTGGAAACAACCGAGAGCGCCAAGGGTGGACCAGCCTGCGAGAGTTTCCTGTTTCTCCGAGAGCTGACAGGCCGTCAGTCAGCATCCAGGGAGCAGTTGCCAAAAAGGACAGCGTCTTCTGGAGCGCCCCCACCGTGCGCCCTCTCCTGCTCCTTGCAGCTCCGCACAGCCTCGGTGAGGCTCCTTAGCACTACCGCGGGAGGGGAGGTGTCATCCCTGCCCTCACCGAGGTGCAGCCGGTGGATGGAAAGAGGGCTTAGCTCGCAGTCTGGAAGCTTCTGAAGGGTCCTGCGTTCTACCACGGTAGAGCCCTACCACGGAGGAAGTTTCATCGGGTCCGTGGATGTCCTATACTGACCCCTGTTGCCCCTGGGGGCTCCGCATCAGGAGGAAAGAATGTCCTGGCACACTCACTGGTCAGTTTCCTGCGGGACCTCCCCTCAGGTGTCAGGATGTATTCTCGCTTCCAGACACCAGGCCCAGCATGTCCTTTCAATACATGAAGCTGGGATCTTCCAGGCTCCGGCCTCTCCAGAATGGAGGGTGGCGTTCGTGGAGGCCTCTTTGACTAGACACAGAGGGAGTGAAGGTGGGAAACAGGAGAGGGTCTGAGAGAGCTGTTGTGCACGTCGTCGCCGTTGCCAGGGCAGCAGGCAGGAGCTAGCTGTCACCGCACAGCGGGCAATTTGGAAAGAGTTTAACAAAGGGATTGTTTAGAAAGGCTAGGACACGCGTGTGGAGGCCGCAGGCTGTGACCCTGGAGCGCGGCCTGGAGGGGCGAGAGAGCTGCGGCGCCTGAGCCCGGAGAAAACCTTCAGGGAGGCCAGGGACAGCCCCAGCTTTCCTCCCCCGCTGCCCAGACAGCCGGGCTGAGGCGGAGCCCCAGCTCCGCTGTCCCGCGGTGCAGAGAAGGGGGCTGGTGAGGGGCGGGGGGCGGGTGTTCGGCCCAACTAGATAATGTTTTGTGGCTTTGTTTTGTCTTTGCATCCAGTTATCTCAAAAATCCAACATGGTCACCCCGAAACGCCCTGTCTCACGCTGGGTTTGCCTCAGGTCATTCGTGGAGGGTGGCCGCCTTTCTGGTGAGGTCCTGGCTGGCTGCAAGCGGCTCAGGGCGCCTCTCCTGCCAGCGGTCACCGTCGCCGGCCAGCTAGAGCAGGCTGAGCCCTATGCCCAGGAAAGCCCCTGAGTCACAGGCTCCACTGGAGCCGCTCAGTCACTGTCCTTTCTCGGGGCCACTCTTGTGCAGAGTGCCAGCTGAAGGAAAGTACCCATGGCTGCAAATTACTTAAAAACAAAATTAAACATACTTCTTATCCCAACAACATAAAATATATGTTTTTACAAAATCCAAGAAACCACCCACAATTGTACCTACCGAGGAAAAGTGCAACTCTGTCTGAAAGCAGAGGACTGAGAAAACAGATTAAGGATACTGACCTCACCTTCAGGTCACAGCTTTAGGGACCAATCTTATTTTCTGCCCACAGGAATAGTCTAAAAAGAGTTAGGAAAAAGTACCATTTATTGGATTCTTCCTGGCTGCTTAACCTTGGACAAGTTTCTTAATCGCTCTGTGTTTCCATCTTTGTATCAGTAAAATGGAAATAATCATCCTGACTTTTAGGGTTTTGTGAAGATTAAATGAGTCCATCTCTGCACAAGCTGTTCCTCGATGTAACATCACAATGTGGAACCTCCACTGCACCTCCAGCACTCACCGTGCTCAGCTGGGCTGGAAGGGATTAAAGTAAACCAACTGCAGTGTGGGTGCAGGGGCCTGCGGAGCTCCTCAGCCCTGTGGTCCATCCCCACTGTCAGGCTGCTGCAGGAAGCGGGGACATTAGCTCAAATGAACCCTTGAACTGCTGGGGGGAGGGGGCAGAGGGAGAAGATGTCCCATCTCAGGTGGTTCCCAGGTTCCAGAAGGAAGCAGATCCTGTCCCCATGCAGCCTAGGGTGGGATCTGGAGGAAGAAGGAGGTTTTTCTGGAAGAGGTGACCCAGGCCCTGGGGTTTGCTGGACTCAGAGGGATGGGTGAGGTAACCGGATATGAAGCAACAAGTTCCTTTTGCAAACCAAAAGCTTCTAAGCTTCTAGTTGCAGCCAAATGTAGGCGAAAGTGCCAGGGGAGGTAAGAGGCCTGTGAACAGAACACTCTTCAACGGGAGCGAGAAAAATAGAAATAGACCACGGGAGCGAGAAAAATAGAAATAGACCCTGGCTGATGTAGTTCAGTGGATTGAGTGTGGGCTGGTGAACTAAAGTGTTTCCAGTTTGATTCCTAGTCAGGGCACATGCCTGGGTTGCAGGCCATGTCCCCAGTACAGAGTGCACTAGAAGGAACCACACATTGATATTTCTTTCTCTTTCTCCCTCCCTTCCCCTCTGTCTAAAAATAAATAAATAAAATCTTTTTAAAAAAGAAATAGTCTCCCACCCCCACATCAGCTACCCTGGAATTACTCAGAAGCAACCACACAAATTACACTGATTAAATGAGATAACCTGAGTACAGGGTTTAGCATTGGCCTGGCACATAGTGGGTACACAATGAATTTGTTCCCCTTATACCTGTGTGCACACACATGCAACTTCACTCAGCCTCACCTACTATGGGCTGGGCGCTGTGCAAGGTTCAGCGACCAGGCCCTCCAAAGCAGGCCTTGGGACCTTCTAGTCTGGTCCGTTGGACCTTTTGGTCTGGCAGTTGAGACAGATCTGAGCCCAGGAGAGAACCGGAGCCCTAATAGGAGTCTGGGGAGGTGCTGGTGGATGGACTTTCAGGCTGAAGGAACAGCAGGCACAGCAGGAGGGGCAGGAGCTTTGGGGCAGGGGTTACATGGAAAGAGAGTCTTGGGGTGGCATTTTCTTGTTACCCACCTACTCGATCTATTCCTGTGGTGCTTCCTGGAGAGGCAGGATGTTGGCTGTCTACCCTCACAGGGCTCCATGTAACTGGCACAGGGTCCTCCCAGGCTAGGCCCCTGTCATGGAAGGGGATGGCAGTGCAGCCCTTGCCCCCAGGTGATAGCACAGGAGAGCTGGGAGAATCTACAAAAGAGCCCTGCCCTGGGTGTTCCAGAAGAACATTCTAACCCGTCACGGAGTCCTCACGGAAGATTCTCCCAGAGGTGTCTCCTAGGACTAACTCCAGGTGCAGGATGGGGGCGCTGCCCATCCCTTCTCCCCTCCCCCCTTTAGTCACCCTGTCCCCCACCTTTGGCAGGTAGTCAGTCCCCTCCACCTCTGGCTCTCTGCAGGATGTCCCTGGGATGTCACATCTAAAGTGGGCAAGGGAAGGGTGGAAAAGCATCGTCCCCAGTGGTCTGTCCCTTGGGTGGTGTCTCAAGCTAGGCCGACCTGTCACAGCTGGGAGCGGCCATGCAAGGAGCTGTGTATGGAAGCTTGGCTTGGTAGGCATGGCAGCTCTGTCACAGATGGGCTGGGGCTGTGGTCTCCCTGCCAGCCAGTGGGAACTGTACAAGGGGTTTTCATGGGCTGCCCTGTTCTGACAGTCACCAGGGCTAAACTAAAGTTAGCGGGGGTCCCCACACCTTAGGTTCTGGTGTGGGTGAAGGCTGCTTCCCAGCTGATGCACTTGGAAAAGCCCCTGCCTCTACCATGGCCCACAGAGTGCTGTGTAATTTCCTCTGTGGGTCAGTCCTCCACCAAGGGCTGTGACGGGGCCATGAGTCAGGCCTCAGCCTGTCACTGACAAGCCACCAGCTGCCTGGCTTCTAGCTGGCTTGGTGGACACCAGAGTGGCTGCCCATTGCCTTCTCCCATCTCTGCTCTGTTCTGCATAGGAAAGGTGGGGCTGCACCAGGGAGGGCCAGGCAGACCCACAGTCATTCTGGGGTGTGGCTGCAGTGACCTGTGACTGAGGCAGAAGTTCAACCAGCTCTCAAGCAGGTCAGCCATGAGTTTCCAGGGTCTGAAATTGCAGTGCCACCAGCAAGCTGTTTGAACTGGGCCTGATTGCCCCACTCAACCCTAAGTAAGAACATTCTCCACCCTCTCCTCAAAGCTCAGGAGACCCAGAGGTGAAACTGCTCCTCTCAGAAAAAGGCACTCAGCTTGGGTAATTAAAAAAAAAAAAAAAATCAGTGGTTACTTCACCTGCCTTCAAGGGATTCACCATGTGCAGACAAAGCCTTGAAACTCAACGACTGCCTTTTAGAAAACCAGAGGGATCATCTTTAGATCCCTTGTCCTGAGCTGACAGTGGCTTGCCCAGAACCCCCTCGGGGTGGGGAGGCTCGGGGTGGGGTGCCAGTCATACTTCTGGCCAATTTAAAGCCACGTGCTCTGTGTCACCAAGACTGTGACTCAGCTGTGAGCTTGCCAAATGCATTTACTGAGGGGCAGGACTGCTCTGTAGGCACTTTTCAAAGTGCGGGCTCTCCACCCACCGGAGGGAAAACCAGAGGTATTCGGGAGATGGGTCTTCCCAGCTGTCCATCGGGGAGGCCCTCAGCCAGTACGTGCAGGGGTTCAGTTCTGGGTCCCCAGTCCCTAGCTTTCCGTAATTGTCCATTAGATGACTGAACAAACAACAGAAAAAAAACAAGCGAAGCTGGTCCAAAACCCTAAAGCCCAAACCTTCCATGTGAGTATTCCCTGGTGTGCTGTTTCTTGGAGAGGAGGAGTGTGATGCTTGTGTGGTCTCCCACCGGGGTCCCTGGAGCAAGCTGACAGCTGGCTGGGGCTAAAAGGCCCATGTGCCCAAATTATTAGAAGTTCATCTTGGCTGAGACCCTCAAAGGAGTGTCTTATTATTGTGCTCCTTAAAAAAATAAATAAATAAAAAAGGCCTGGTGACAGGTGCGAGGAGCTCCAGCTAAGCCAGCCCGGCCAGGCTGGGAGGAGTGAGCAGCCACTTACAGGCCTCCGGTCATGCTGCCCAGACAGAATGGGCAGACGCCTCAGGGCTCCACCAGCCCAGCGGCTCCTCTGTGTCTCGAAATCCCCACCTTCACTTGGGCCTGTGAATGGGACAGCAGCTGCCACCACAGCTACCCCCACTGCTCCCCCAGAGAAAGGCCCAGCGTCTTGGCTCAGGCTGGCTCTTTCTTTCCTCCTGTCCTTCCCTTCTCTCCTTCCTTCTCTCTCTTTGCCTTCTCCTTACTTAATGTAATCGTCAACCTGGCAAGTGGGGACAGGAAATCAGAGATGATGCAGCACCCGGCCGAGATGTCCCGAGGAACGTGGACTCAGCAGCAAGGGCTGGGTGATGTGCAGCTCCGTGGCCTGCCCACAAGGCAGGCAGATCCCGCTTATCTCCCTGGACACTCGGTTTCCTGGGTTCCTGCCTCCCCAGGTAGGGGGTTCCCACAGGGCAGGAGAGAACAAAGGCAGGGGAGCCACCAAGGGTTGGGTCTCTGAGAGAAAAGGGTAACTAGAAGGACACAAACAGTTTGATTGGTCAGACACCAGAGCTGAGCGGATCAGAAGTCCAGCAGGTGTGGGTACCCAGATTCAGGACTTGTCTGCTCTGTGCTTCAGCCCCAGACATCCCCATGGCAGGGTTTTCTGTTTGCTGGGGACTTCCACAGAATTGCATTTTTTCCGTTATCTGAACCATTAACGAATGAAAACTCTCATGCTTTCTAAGACTGCTGCCTCTAAAAGGAAATTGGGACTGCATTTTCCACAAGAAGTTCAAGGAATCGTGATTACTCAGAGCTCCCTCTCGACATTCGCATGAAGGTTTGAGAAATTCCCAGCGCCTCCTGTCATCCTGAGTGCGGGAAGCCAGGGATGTGCCGACTCACGCACAGCCCAGCGAGAGTGCTTTGGGCTCCTAGCAACTGCATGTAAACCATTGCATAACTGCACTTGTGTGTTTTACTTTGATAATGAAAGGAAATGCAAATAAAGAAGTAATGACTTCTGGTAAAAAGATGCCTTGAACATGACTTCCTACTCTCTACCCCTCCCGTGCCCTCAAAGTCCTCCTGGTGAGAGCTCTTCTCCAGGGGTTTATTTCCCAGAGCAGTTTTCCAGGCTTGCTAAGGGACATATGACAGGCTATGTAATTAATTCTGTGAGTCCCCCGTGAGACTCAAGGCTTCTCTCAGGCCCCGAGAGGGATGCAGAGACTCTCCAAGCTGAAAGAGCCTTCTGGCCACCAGCCAACTTCCAATGCAAAGTGCAACTCCAGTCATGAAAAAGACCTGGGGGAGTCTTGCCAAATACTGAAGACTCTGCCAGAAAAGAATGGAGGGCCTGCATGAGCCTGCCCCACCACTCCATAGGGAGAGACAGCTCACTCTGGTCCCTTGCAGCCCTGGAGGACGAGTGTATGGGCACTGAATGCATCCAGGGGAGTCTCACCCGAGGCTGCCAGAGCCCAAAGGTGGGGTCTGCTGACATGCATGCCGCAGCAGGCAAGAAGGAAGTGCCACTGGACAGCAGGGAATTCTGGAAAATAAGGTTTCCAGGATGCTGTGACTGGGTGAACGTTGCAGGCAGGTAGACATGTCTCAATTTCCAAAGAATGAACTGTTTTTCAAAGAAAGAACGGAGGGAGGAAGGAGAGGAAGAGAAGTGAAAAGAAAAGTTCTAGAGTAGCGCTGGCTGGTGTGGCTCAATGAACTGAGTGCCGTCCTGCGAACCAAAGGGGTGCTGGTTCGATTCCCAGTCAGGGCATGTGCCTTTGTTGCGGGCCAGGTCCCGGCCGGTTGGGTACGCGTGAGAAACAATCACACATTGATCTTTCTTTCTCTCACCCTTCCCCTCTCTCTAAGAATAAATACATAAAATCTTTCTTAAATTTTTAAAAAAGAAAAGTTATCGATCTGTGCTGTTCGATATGGTGACTTCTGCTCACAATATGGCCAGTGAGCACTTGAAATCAGCATGGCTGATCTGAATTGAGATATGATGTAAATATAAAATATACGCTGGATTTCAAAGATCTTAGCATGAAAAAAAGAATATAAAATAAGTAACAGTTAATAGTTTTAATCAAATATATGTTGAAATAATATTTTGGAGATTTTGGATTAAACGAAATATATTAATATTAATATCACCTATTTTTCTGTCTTGTCCATGTGCTCCTAGAACGTTACAGCTGCACCTGTGGCCACCCTCCATTTCTGTCACAGCACCGCTCCAGACAGCTGTCGGGGGGTGACCCTGGCTGCCTGGTCCCGGCCCCCTTCCAGTCCTCACACAGGTGCAGAGGTCTTTAGCCCCCTTCCCTGGACTGAAAGCAAACCAGCCCTGGCATGGGGTGTCCTGATTCTCAGGTTCTCCTGATAAGATCCAAGCATTTCCTTGGAAAATCCTCTTGAGTTTTAAGCAGCTGTTTTCTGAGTATTGCTTGACCTTTTGAAGTCCTCTGCTTCACATGAAGGCACACAGGGGCTTTCTGGCACCCTCTGAGGGAGCCAGCGGTGGGTGGCCGTGCGATAGGAACAGAAACTGCGGACAGCGAGTGTGAGCTGGGGGAGACTTCAGCTGGGCCTCGGTGGGACCACGGTGCCGACAGACCGGTTCAAGTTTGAGTCCAGGTTCCCTGGGAAATATCTGGGAGAATTTTTTCAAGTGTTACTACAGGACTTCATAGCAACATTAATGCAACTTTTCTCCCAAAATATATGTGGAGCACCTTCTCTAGGCCCTGGAGTACTCCAGGTGATGAATTCAACCGGCCGTCGTGGGAGCCGGCGGGGAGGAGGAAAGGCTGGGTGTGCGATCCGGGATGGGGCAAAGGTCCAGGGGGCCAAGGGCCCCAGTGCGCAGTTTCCTAGGCCCCCAGCCCCATTGGGCCTACTTCTATCAAGTCCTAATTCAACTCCGGTTACATGTTTTGCTCCATACTTCTTTCTCATCAGCATTTTCCACATTCCTATCTAGTCCTCATATCATCCTTTTTCGCAAGGAAATAATATTCCACCAAGTGACTCATTTTATAACCTTCTGTGGGACATTTAGTTTCCAGTTTTGCTCATTTAAATTAGAGAGCAGCAGAAGTACAATTTGCTTTCTCTGCTGTCTTTTCTTTTGGATTTAAATTTCCTTATGATTAATTGTCAGAAAAGAAAGCAACAACCACGTTCAAGGTTACAAATGTTTTTCTAGTTCTTGACAGGTATGGCCAAGGTCCCATCCAAAAGGCATGTAAGAACTCACACCGCTGACAGCAATGGGCTCATGTATTAAGTTTCCTGCAACTTTGCCAGGACTGAGGTGTTATAGCATACAGGTGTGCATGCATAAAACATTTAAATTTGCAAATATGTTTATCTGTAAATAGATACATATACATGTGTGTTACATGTATATATGTATGTACATATATACTTGCAAAATTAATGGTAAAATGGCACCTCCTTTAGATTTTCGAAGCTTTTCTAAGTAAAATATTTATAGACAAGTAACATAAATATTTTTTTCTGAAAATGCCAAGATGTTGTCTTGAGCATTTCTGTACTTTGTATACCCCTGTTTTCATTTATTTATTAAGATTTTTATTTATTTTTAGAGAGGGGAAGGGAGGGAGAAAGAGAGGAGAGAAACTTCGATTGTTTGCTTCTCACCCTCCCCCCCTCAACTGGGGACCTGACCTGCAACCCAGGCATGCGCCCTGACTGGAAATTGAACCTGCACCTTTCAGCTCCCAGGCTGGCACTCAGTCCACTGAGCCACACCAGCCAGGGCTGCACCTGTTTTTAAATTGTTCTGCACAGAAGATATGTTTCTTCTTCATTTGTTAATTTATTCAATCATTTATTCATATCAATATGGACTCATGTTACACTCTGGGTTGTAATCCCATACCCACCCCCACCAGCCACACTTGAGAGCACCTGTTTCCCTCCCCCTCCCCCACTGAATAGTAGCAACCCTTGACACTCACTGATCCGATAGGTGGAAAATGGGATCCTCTGTTTGAATCTGAATTGATGTTGTTTGAATTTATGTTTCTAGTTCTCTCTTGCTCGTCTGATATTAGGCTTTGAATTTCTTCTTTTATTCTGTGCAAGCGTTTGCATCCTCCCTAATAATAACCTGAAATGACTCTTTAAAAACTCTTTGGTGATTTCACCTTTGAGATTAGGTAGGTTTTGCTGAGGAATAAAACTCTTTTGGCAGAGTGACAAGAGCAAAGTGGGGACAAAGGACCGATTTTCCATCCCTCCCCACAGATGTCACTTATCAGTCCTTCCCAGCACCACCCCACCCCACCCGTACCCCGGAGCCCCTCCAGTGCTCCTTCCTGGAGGATAAACTGCTCTGGGACACACCAGCAAAGCCTGCTATTGGAATGCTGTAGACTTTTGTCACAGCTTCTGGGGTGGCTGTGACTCAGCCCCATCCCTATAGTCTGAGGCTGTCCACGTGGAAAGCAGTCATTCTAGGCAGAGCACCCGGCCCCTGGACTGGGGCCAGAAGAGGTGCTTGCCATGCCTTCGTCCTTCCCCCCGCTGCCCCTTTGCTCCTTCCTGCCTTTAGCTCATCGGCTATCACAGAACTAAAGTATCCACAAATGTGGAACCATCCAAACAGTACAGACATATCCCATGAGAATATACAGACATAGATTTGTTTTACCTCTGTGCCTTTTTAGAAATGTCCACACAGAGCCATACATATATTTGCATATGGATTCTTTTTAAAAAATGTGAACAACAGACAACTATGCATGGTGTTTTGCATCGTTCTTCTTTTTTAAATTAACAGGGCATCTTTGAGATCTTTCCAAACCAGCACATGCAGATATATTTCATTATGAATGGCCACATAGTACTCCAGCGGTGCGCATACATGTACATATGTATGTATGTGTCTTTCCAGTCCCCTATTAATAGACATTTGGTTTCTTTCTTTCTTTCTTTTTTTTTTTTTTTTGCAACTACTAACGATGTTACTGTGAATATCCTTCAACAAATATCCTTGTGGACATGTGGGGTGTACCTGCAGGGTAAATTCCTAGAACTGGAATTGCAGGGTCAAAGGAAATACTTACTTTAATTTTGATAGCTATTGCCAACTTGCTCTCTGAAGAGGCCGTGCCAGTTCACCCTCCCACCAACAGTCGTGAAGAGAGGCCGTTCCATTCCCTAACTTCTCTCTCACCAGCCAAAGGCTTTGTTAAACTTAGAAATCTTTGCCCATCTGATAGGCAAAAAATGGTACCTCACAGTAATCTTAATTTTCATTTCTCTAATTATGGTTGAGGAATATGTTTCAAATGTTAAGAAGTTATTTATATTTCTTTTTATGTGAACTGTCTATTTATATTCTTTATGAATTATCCTATTTGTTGTCTGTTGGGGACCGCCCTGCCTGGTCTCAGGAGGCTGTGACCCACCGTAACTTAGGCTGAGTGAGAGACCTCCGGACCAGGAGCCACTAAGGAGACAAAACTTATTTCCCTGGCATGAACACTGCCTGTTCTGTGCCTGGCCTTTAATGCTTGATCAGTTAGCCAATGATGGGTAACAATTCTCTAGGATAGAGATTGAACCTAAGACAGGCATTGATCACGAAAAGGCCTCTGGGAAGAGACTCACGAGACTGTGGAAATAAATGAAGGGGCTGTGGAAAGGAAGGAGTGATCGACATCAACCCCTGCCCCCTCTAAGCCTGAGTCTTTGTACTCAGATTTGAGAAATCCAAGTCTCCTGAATGCCTTTGTCTCCTGACTGCCAGGCCCAAGCCTGTGAAAATAGCCAAAGGGGCAGCCCAGATCGGAGACAATGGACCCCTGGGGTAATCAGGCCTGGGACATAGAATATGCAAGATCCTGGAGATCTGTTTGCTGGAGGATGTTATTAATTTGGAATTTGAAGGCACAGACAGGAAACCAAAACTAGCCCTTTGAGCCATGTAGTCCTTTCATATGATAAAACCGCAATCTCTGCCCAGAATCACAGCAGGAGTTCTGTTAGCATCTTTGTAAGTTACCTGTTTCCTTTGATCCTTTCTTCCAGACTGTGAATCTACAAACTGAGTCGGCTTTCTTAATAAAAACCTACTTGGGTAGAGGAACGGCATGCTTTCCACTAGAGAAAGTGGCCATGCTTTCTATTCCCCCACAGAATCATGGTAGGTTCTATGTATGATATTTCTTGTGTTTCGACGAGCATCACAGAAGGGATGGATACTGCAGGGTCGGTATTCTTTCACAGTTGTCAGTCTTTATCTTATTGATTGATAAGAGTTCTTTATATATGAAGAAAATTAGTATTTTTTTGTACAAAATTAGTATTGTCGTGTACGGTATAATAATTTCCACTATTTATTGTTTGTCTTTTTTTTTGTAGGCTTCTTTTACACACACATACACACGTGTGTGTGATGTATATATAATGTAATATAATATCTATATATATAGATACGTATATAATGTTATGTGTATATTAGAGATTCTGGGTTTTCTGCCTTACAGTGGGCTAGAATTTCAATACATACATTTTGGTGTGCAAGTATTGTTTTTTGTACCTTATCCTCATTTTTACATTGTGGTTTCCACTCCCCTGAGGTGGCAGACACTTCATCTTGTCAACTCAAAGTGTGGCTGGTGCCCTCACCACCCCCAAAAAGCTCCCAGGGTGCTCCTGAGCCCAGGCAGGCTTACTCTGTGCATGGGAGGAAGTTGGGCTTATTCGGTCCTTCAGGCCAGCTGCCCTGCTGGCATCCACTGGAATTCCCTCCGGTCACTTCCGGTCCACAAGTCCTACAGACGCTCCGTCCTCATTGCCCTGTGCTCCTGAGTACACAGGACTCTTTCCACCCCCCACAGTGATGCAGAGACCCCTCTGCCTGGCACATCACACAGCTGCTTCTACCCTAGACCTTTGCCACTGTCTTTGGCTTGCCCCAGGAAACTTAAGCAGGGCCCCTTTCTCAGGGCCCCACCAATCTACATACATCTTACAACAGCTGCCTGCCCCCACCCATCCCTGCAAACATACCACTCTGTCCTCTTTCCAAGTCCAGGAACTTTATCCAGCTGGAGAGAATGGCAAGCCTCAGGACTCCTCATCAAGCAGCTCCTCAAATCTACACTGTGTCTTACAGTCCTCCAAGGAGCAGAATTCTGGAACTCAGAGGTCAGGAAGACCTTCTTTCTATACTTTTTCTCCTTCTGCTATCATATCCCTTCCCTGAGGTGGTGTCCACAGAAAGCCCAGGCATTGTGTGTGTGTGTGTGTGTGTGTGTGTGTGTGTGTGTGTGTTTCCTGGGGAGCCAAGGCAAAGCTTATCAGAAGGAAAGCAGATGGGTGTTACACCCTGTGTACTTCCCAGAGCCTCTCCCAAAAACTCTCAGCCGCACCCCGTGCTGCTCCAGGCCTCTCAGACCCTCATCTGAAACCATGTGAGGCTGCTGTGGTTTGTGTGCCTGCTGGCACCCCTTCCCTGGAAGCTCTCAGTGGGTGGGGGCTGGCCCGTCTTGTTATCCTCTGTGGCATCTAAGCCTGTAGGCCTTGTGCATCTGGGCACTCGGTCAGGATGTATGGTGTTGAAGCACCTGCTGGTTTTAACAAGACAGGCTGTCCTCGTCTTTGGTGTTCTCCAAGAAGTCTGGGAAGGGTGGGGCATCGTGAGGGGGGATGTAAGGTGTACCCCCAATGGCCTCCTAGGCTTCCACTTTTTCCCAAAGACTTTCCTTGGCAGACCCGAGGGATAAAGGTTTTCTCCAGAGAGCACTTTGTGGATGAGCCCCCGGCCCACGTTGCTCTCCCGCAGCCTCTGTCCAGTTCTGCTGCTGCTTCCTCAGGCCAGGGGGCTGGACAGTATAAAATGACCTCAGACCTCGGGAGCCCAGAAAAGGGAGCCATAGAGAGGTGGCAGGCACCAGCCTTCACTTGGACTCAGCTGAACTCACCCCCCAGGTGTTTTCATCCCATCCCCACCACACCCCTGGTTCTGTCTTTACTTTGCAACTGAATCAAATGTCCACCCGTACGCCTTTCAGTCATGAGGAACAAGGTCCTTTCTGTGAGGTCCCACATTTCCTGAAGTGGAGATTGCAATATAACCCAGGCACCCGCAACCAAGAGGGGCCCCCCTGCTCAGGACCCCCCTTCTTTCCCCAGCAGGGCCAGCTCTCAGACAGCACAGGAACACCTTTAGCTGGTCTCCAGCCTTCCAGCCCCTCCCGCATTCCCTGCGAGCTCAGTCTGCAAGCTGGCCTAGTTTTACTGGGCCGTTACCCCACACGTGTGCCTGTTACCCCCAGGGCCTTGCTGCCTCTAGTTCTTTTCTGTTAATTAGTCCTCTCCTCAGTGACTCCACCAGGCTTGGGGCAGGGTTGTGTACAGGCCAAACTCATGTGGGAGATGTAGACGTTCGTGGAGAGTGGGAGTCAGGAGGAGGGTCCTGCCCTACCTCTGCGGTGGACGCCTCTGAGCCTCTTTCTTCATGAGTAACGTGGTGAAAAAAAGAACCCCAAAACAGTACAGTGCAGTACTGTACTTTTCATTGTAACCGATCCGGCTCCGCCTACCATAAATCTTGAATCATACTTTTTTCGGAAAAGATGGGAGGTTTTCTCTACCATTTTCCTTCTCTTTTTTCTATAATTATTATTTTAATTAGAAGGTAGAGATGGTGATGGCAGTGTTAGGGAGGAAAAACAGTATAGGGTGTGGCTGGAAAGATAAATAGGCCATCAGCGGCCTCGCCTCCCACAGTCCACGCCAGCAAATTCAGCTGGGACTGAATCAAGTTTGGAAATCTAGTGCCCAGCTCTGCACCTCTGCAGACCTGAGCCAGGCCCCACCCCTGCAGGTGCAGTGTGGGTACTCCCCAGGAGCTCCTATTAGGAAAACAACCCCACCCATGGACACCACAAAGCCCTCTCCGATTACCTTGTGTCACTGTGGTTTGTCGCAACTGGAACACCGGCCACCTGGGAGGGTGTTGGGCCCAGGAGACAGGGCCCTAAGGAGACGTATGCTAGGCCACTGCAGAGTCAGTCAGGAGTGAGGGAGCAGGACGGCAGGTCCGCAGCTCAGAGGACCCGAAGGGCCTTAGGTCAGAGTGGTGACTGGTCTTCCTCGAAAGGGAGGTCGTGAGCCTGGAGAGGAAACGGGAGGTTAGAAGCTAACCAAGCACAATATTGAAAACACCGTTTCCATCACATGAGAAAGCCTAAATATGTAGGAATGTTCTCGCAAGGGAAGGCTGAGCAGAAGGATGAGAAATTGCATTATATATTGATGCGAAATGGCATCCAACATGTATTAAGTGAAAAAAGCAAGATGCAGACAGTGTGAAAGATAAGCTACCATTTGTGTGTTAGTTTCTATGTATTTACGTATTTGCTTGAATATGCACCAAGTGTCTCTGGAAGTATGTACCAACAACAACAACAACAACAAACAAACAAACAAACAAAACAACCCTTTCAGGAAGTTGGTATTTTGTGAGGACAGAGTTCGGCCGAGGAACAAGGAAGAGTTAGGATGCGGGTGGTGGTGGTCACAGGGTGATGCATTTAACGCCACCGCACTGTGCACTCGCGGACGACTCACATCAGCAATTTCCAGCCTCGTTCACCACGTGGCACACACACTAATTACTAAAATCCTGAGGCACACCAAGGTATATATTTTTGCCAATCTGATTTTTTTAGAAAAGGTATAAGTCTGATTCATTCACACCAGACGGTTATTGTTGTGTTGGCTGTTGTCATTTTTTTGCTCGACATTCTAAGGGAAAAGAGGCCCGTGCCCCTGACTAAACAGTCAGGTATTGCATGTTTTAAAAATTCTTGTGGCACACTGGGTGAAAATTGCTGATTTAAATGGTTAAATTTTATATTATGTGTATTTAACCACAATAAAAAAACATTTCATAAGTTGCTTATGGGGAGAACTCAGTGCTCGAACCAGAGAGAAAGGGAGCTCTGGCTGGTGTGGCTCAGTGGACTGGGTGCCAGCTTGTGAACCTGAAGACCCCGGTTCAATTTCCAGTCATGGACTCACCTGGGTTTCGGGCCAGGTCCCCAGTGGGTGGTGGTGTGCAAGAGACAGTGGATAGATGTATCTCTCATTCATAGGTATTTCTCCTTCCCTTCCCCTCTCTCTAAAAATAAACAAATAAAATCTTAAAAAAAAAGAGGAAGGGAGGCTTTTCACTGTACCTTATATTGTGCCCACTCATATCTTTTAAAAAAAATAAGTAAGAAAAAGTAAAGATTTAGAAGCTGCCACTGCTAAGGCCCAAGGACAAACTGAGCCTTGCTGGACAGATGGCTGAGACGCAGCACAGGGTGGTGGCCGGCTTGTTTACAAAGATGTGGTGGGCAAGGGCCTGGACACAGGGCCTGGTGCACCACCTGCGGCCGATAGCAGCAGGGTCCACTCCTATTCTCCGAGTCCAGGAGAGACTCGCTGGAGGAGGCTGTCCGACAGAGACTGTGACCTTCCTTCCAGGTTGGAGCCAGCCTGGGTGACCTTGTAGGGAGGATGGCAGGGGAATTAAAGCAGACTTCCTTCCTTCCCACCCACCCTTTGATCTCTCCTGGGCTCCCCATTGGCCAACACCAGAAGGCAGCCAGAGGGCAAGGGCGCCTGTCTTGCAGGATCAGTCACAAGGATGGGCCTCCTCCTGACCCAGGACGGGGGTAGAAAAGGGTGGGAAGAGGATCTTGAGAAGGGGGGGGATGATCTCTGAGACAGCCTGCAAGTCCAACAGCCAGCCTGCCTGGGCATGTGGCCCAGCTCCACCGTGTCCTTGGTGGGGCATCCTTAGGCATCGCGATGTGGAATGCGGGGTAAAAACCGTCCCTGTCCCAGAGGACATTCTGAGAATTAAATGTGTCAGTATCCAAGTGAAGTGCTTAAAACAGCTCGTGGGAAACACCAACATGCGAATTGTGAGCATGATTCACGCGAGCCTGCCGTGTGAGACTGAGGCAGGATGCAGTGAAGCTGGCGCCTTGTGCATGCGGGAGAGCAAGCAGTGAGCGTCCAGATGAGGCCGGCAGCAACAATAATGGCCGTCCATCAGGCACCTCTAAGCGCCAACATTGGACTGGGCCTGCCGGGCCCATTGTCCTGAAGCCCTTACTGCAGAGTGACAGGGCCTTACAGGGGCGGGAAAGCTAAAGCTCAGAGTGGGGGCGGCCCCTGCCCAGACCACACAGCTAATAAAAGACTTCCTCCCGCCACACTCTCACCCCACATACCCTCCCTGCCGCGAAGTGTTCCTTTGAAGTGCAAAGCCCGTGAAAGATTTACAAACTGCAATGTAAAAAATCAGAATTGAAAGTAGCCCTTACTTACACAATTACTCTGAGCTTACCAGGTAACTCAGCACGTAAACAGAGTAAATTCTCATTTAAAAATATGGTCTAGGCCTGGCGGGGTCGCTCATTTGGTTAGAGTGTTGTCCCATAACGCCAAGGTTGCAGGTTCGGTCTCCGGTCAGGGCACCCAGGAGAATCAACGGACGAATGCAGGAACACGCACCACAACAAACCAGTGTTTCTCTCTCTCCCTCCCTCTCTCCCTTTCTCTCTCAAATGAGTCAATAAAACATTTTTTAAATATGGTCTACAGAAAAAGGTTGAGTGTCAAAATGTCGAATTTATTAACTTGAAAATGCAACTTTAAAGGGGCTTCCAGGCAATTTTATGGAAAATTAGAAATAATAAGCCCATGTTGAAAGTAATGCATTTTTTCAGAAAAATGTCAGTAACATGGAATTTAGAGACAGATACAGCTTTTAAAGTGATTGAAGTACAGTAATAATATTAAAGTGATTAAAGTACCAGGAATAATATTTCTCTTTTGCTATTGTTAACTATTGGGATAATCAATATAAATAAGTTTTTTATTTGCTCCAATGTACATATTAACTTTTAAAATAATTTCTATTTTTAAAAATAGTTCTAAAATACATTATCTTATTTATTTTTTAATTTTTCTAAAAGATTTATTTAATAGAAAATTGTACTGCAACAATTAAAATAGAAATATTATTAAAAAAAATAAAATATTTTATTTATTTATTTCCAGACAGAGGGGAAGGGAGGGAGAGGGAGAGAAACATTGATTGGTTGCCTCTCACACGCCCCCTACTGGAGACCTGGCCCACAACCCAGGCATGTGCTCTCACTGGGAATTGAACCAGCAACACTGGTTCACAGGACCATGCCCAATCCACTGACCCACACCAGCCAGGGCTAAAATACATTATTTTACAAGTTCACAAATATAATAAAATCATTTTCTTAGTCAAAAAATACTTATGATTTTTTTGAAGTCCAATGGCACCCTGAAACTGGAAAAGCCAGCTGTCTGTCACCACCAGACCCAATAAGCAGAGACAGGGACTGAATCTTTATGGTGCTTTATTCAGATGGCTGGCTGTGGAGAGCAGGACCAATAAAAGGGCATTGGTCTGATCAAGCTAGCATAAATAGCATAAAGCATATAAAACAAAGTGGAGTCACTCCTGTCAACCAACATAGCTACCAGTCAGCCATGACACTTTGGTTCAAGGGGGAAACCACCTAAGTCAGAGCAGACACATCTGGCAAGGAGACACACCCAAGATATGTGGTCAAAACAGCTGTGTCTGCAGAGCAGGGCCACCCATAGATAGGCTCCTGGAGATATTCCCCACTGGCCATCAGGGGTGCCAAGACACTTATCAAGAGACCCAGAGGGTGGAGAGCACCACTTTCAAGGTACAACTGAGGAGGGTTCCAGACCACTGCTGAGTCAGCCAAGCCCCACACACCACAGTGCTGCTCCATGTCACACTGGTCTCCCGTGGCATCAGCCACCAGAGTCTCTGCCTGCTGGACTGAGGACTTCGTCTATCCTGCTGCCCACCTGGCTCTGGAGATCCATCCTTGTAAGATGCTGGCAGCTCCCTCACCCACCGTGCTGTCTCCTGGACCTGCAGCCTGAGACTCTGGGACTCAGTTCCTTATCCCCCATTGATTGCTGTGTGTGTTTATTTTTCTCTTAGATTGTTAGGGTGTGAGTAGAATATCAATGTGTAGTGATGTTCTCCTTTGAGTGAACCTGCATTCAACAAAAGCCGAGTGAATAGCATAGTCACTGTGTGTGACTCTTGTCTGTTCCTTGGTGCCAGGCTGCTCAGCAGGCAGCTAGCTGAGCAGTTGGCCAGCTGACATATAGGAAAGACTGTATCACAAACCTACACTCGTGACACAGTCTGAGAAGATGGCGGGTTATGTACCCTAAAAGACCATCTTACATTTCCTTTCAAGCCAGCCTTTTTTATAAGGGTTGGGGGGAAGTATAGGTAAGGGATTTAAAATTCAGGAAAGAGGTTAATCAGATATAAGCTGCAGTCCAGCAATTTCCCTAGCATCCTTTCATCCGCTCACTGGTGGTTCTCCATCTGGGTCCTGTGTCCTGTGTCCTGGGAGGTGAGATGTCTCTCCCAGGGACACAGTGGCTCAGACACCATCTTGAAAGCAGTTCTCCTGGAGCACAAAGGTGGAATTGCTTGTGGTCTCCCAGCGTCAGTCTTCAGTTCCCGAAACACTAGCTTTTTATGTGCCTTAGCTACCAATCTTATTAACTGTTACCTAAAACCAACATTTCCCAACTCTTGAGTTCCCCCATTAACCCCACATGTCAGCATCTGTCAATGGGTATATGGGTCACCTCCTGGCTCCCTGTCCCTGTCCCTTCACAAAAGGAAGACAATTTCCATCCCTATTGGTGTCTAATCAAGATAAATATAAATGAATGAATGAGGAAATGGACAAATGGTGTGTTTTAAGGACAAACAGACCAATGTGGAGAGTCGTTGGTGAGGAGTCTGGGATGCCAGTGGAGGCTGCATGGGAAGGGCTCTGGCAGGAGCTGAAGAGTTCACATTTTACCCAAGAGGCAGAGCAGGAAAGGGGTGTGCTGCAACCCGGGTGCTTAGGAAGACTTACCTCATTGAGGGCTGAGGGGGTGAGGAGAGGTTAGAGAAAGATGCTGTCAGGGTCAGCATTTGGGGGCTGGAGGTGTGGCTCCTTTGGGAGGGGCAGAGGGGCAGAGGACCGGAAAGGAAGTCCAAAAGGTGCTAACAGGAACTGACAGGACCTGGTGGGTGCCTGAGTGGGGGGCCTGGGAGAGAAAGGAGTTGGGGATAAGCCAGCCCCTTTGAAAGTACCAGGGAAGTCCGGCTATGGGGAAGAAGGCTTTTCTCTCAGCATGGAGGTTATGCCACCAGCCTCCCAAGGCTGAGGGTGGTGTTGAGATTCACTGTCAGGTCAGGACCCTGAGGCTGGACATGGACCCAGTACCTGGAGCAGAGGACACCAAGGTCACAGTATAGCCATGTCCTCTGGTTCTGGCCCTATTTCCAGGGTGAGGCTCTGTCCCCTCCTGAGTGGTTTATGGGAGGCATCAGGCTCTTCCTTACAGCCCTTGGGACTCCTCCCGAGCAGGAAGAGCCTGGTCAGAACAATCATCCAGACACATTTGTGTACCTGCCCCTCAGTATGTTGTTTCCAGAATACCCCGTAGACAACTTCTCACCCACCTGAGACCATCCTGCTATGCTGAATCTTGAGAGGCTGAGAGAGCACCAGATTGTAGGTAATCTCTCCCTTGCTCTCATCGCTGCTGCCTCGCTCCTGCCTTATATCCAATTGAACTGGACATAAGGGAGAAGTAAGACAAACCAGATAGGAAGAAGCTACCCTTCTTATTCATGCACACAGAAAGGCATTCGGGAAAGAGGCCGATGGGACACAGACTAGGAGCCTCTGATTCTTGTCTGCAAGGCCAGCACAGAAGGAGTTGGGATCATCAACAAGAATGCAGGCTAGCGGTCCAGCAA
This sequence comes from Tonatia bakeri, assembly GCA_004024845.1. Lineage (NCBI taxonomy): Eukaryota > Metazoa > Chordata > Mammalia > Chiroptera > Phyllostomidae > Tonatia > Tonatia bakeri. Next base: position 28,020 of record PVIA01004912.1, read on the forward strand.
CCCCTTCCAGGATCGCACGGGTAATTAACCATGCCCATGAGCCCAGGGCTGCTTCTCACACCTTGGTAAGAGAAGGGGCTCCTTTGCCTGAAGCAGCATTAGAGACTCACTCTAAAATCAAACAGCCATTCTCAAATTTTTAAATGAGCCTCCCAGGTGATCAATGATCTGTGCCTGTTCCTCACGGAGAGGACAGGGCCAGGTCATAGGATGTTTTTTTGTTTTTTTTTTAGATTTTATTTATTTATTTTTAGAGAGAGGGAGAGGGAGGGAGAAACAGAGAGAGAGAAACATCAATGTGTGGTCGCCACTAACACATTCCCCTACTGGGGACCTGGCCCACAACCCAAGCACGTGCCCTGACTGGTGCCCTGACTGGGAATCGAACCCATGACCCTTTGGTTCACAGGCCAGCACTCAATCCATCGAGCCATACCAGCCAGGGTAGGTCACAGGCTTAAAGACATGTTGGCATTTCATTCATTCAACACATTTATGGAGCACCTATTTATGATGCATTGCATTGGGCGGGGGAAAATAATAGCGAGCGAAACAGAAAAGGTCTCTGTCCTGTGGAACCTATACTCTAGTGCTAAAAGATACACGATAAACAAATATGTAGGGTCACTGAAAATGGTGGTATGTTCAATGAGAGAAGTGAAAAAGGCATTGTGATAGAGTGCAGGGAGTCCTTTAGAAGTGATGGCCGAAGGAATCAACATTTCGCTTGAAGAGGATGCAGGTGCCAGCCCTGTAATGAACCAGGGACAGTCATCCAGGTCGTGGGAACCGAGTGTAAAGGCCCTGAGGTGAGATACAGCTTGGTATATTCAGGGAACATAAAAGACATATTTCTGAACTGTGAGAACTATTTAGGTTTCTAACACTAAAGTTCCTAAATGAACCTTTGCAAGAAGCAACAGTCCTGTTAAGGGTTTACAGTGCTCAGATGGTCAGGTGTCCAAAGCTCAAGCCGTAAAATGGGCCTTTATTTTTAGGTGGCCTGGTGGGCAGGCCGGTGGCCTAGGGGCCCCCAGAGGAAAAAGAGGACAGTGGCAGCTCCTTCTGCCTCAGGGGGTTTGAACATTCACCTGGTCAGGGAAATGCAAATTAAACCCACAATGAACTATCGCCTCACACGGTGAGGATGGCTTTCATCAATAAATCAACAAACAAGTGTTGATGAGCACATGCAGAAAGAGAACCGTGGTGCAGTGTTGGTGGAACTGTAAATTAGCGCAGCCACCATGGAAAACTGCAAGGAGAGCCCTCAAAAGAGTTAAAAATGGAACTGCCATATGATACAGCAATTGCACGTCTGGACATTTGTCTGAAGAAAACAAAAACAATACGCAAAAAGACACACACAACCCAATGTTCACTGCAGCATTGCTAGTAACAGCCAAGGTACGGAAGGAACCCAGATGTCCCTCAGCAGATGACTGGATAGCTCCGACGGGTGAGGCTCAGAGGGTTGAGCATCATCGTGTTGCAAACTGAAAGGTCTCCATTTCGTGGGTCAGGGTACATGCCAGGGTTGCAGGTTCGGTTCCAGGTCGGGGTGAGTACACAAGGCAGCCAATTGATGTTTCTCTCTCAAATCAATGTTTCTCTCCCTGTCTTTCTCCCTTCTTCCTCTCTCTCTAAAATGAAAAATAAAAACGCTAATGGGTCTAACAAGTTTGAGACAGTTTGCTCTCCTGCAGACTTAGTGTTCGCTTGCCTGGCAATAGCATCAGGAACGTATAGAATCTGGAAACAGAAGCATAATGACTATATTATGCTCCTACTGTTGCTGCTATTGACTTCTTAGAACACTGCACCAGAATAGATTTACTTTGAACATCGAAAGTTGCAGCCCTGGCTGGTGTGGCTCAGTGAATTGAATGCCGGCCTGTGAACCAATGGGTCACCGGTTCGAGTCCCAGTCAGGGCATGTGCCTGGGTTGCAGGCCAGGTCCCTCCCCAGTTGAGGGTACATGAAAGGCAATCACACATTGTTTCTCTCCTTCTCTTTCTCCCTCCCTTCCCCTCTGTCTAAAAATAAGTAAATAAAATCTTAAAAAAGAAAGAAAGTTGCAGCAAAACTTAATACAACAGGATTATTCAAAGTACATATGGACTAAAAGATGTTTTAGAATAAGATGTATTTTGCCTTTGTTCTTTACATCTCTATTTTATGTTGACAAACTACCATTCAAAACCTGATTAATTTGAGATAGAAGGCCTTTATCTTTATCCTTTTAAAATATATATATAATCTTTATTATATTTTTTCCATTACCATTTAGCCCCTTTATACCCCGCCCGTCCCCTTCTCCTTTTCATATACAGTTCATGGGAATTGGATGAGGGCTTTCCTGTATTGGTTTCAACAACTGTGTCGGTTACACAGGCTTTCTTTGGCATCTGCTGTCCATGTAGTTTGTCACTGTATTAGATTTTCCTGATAACTGTTGCACAATTACCTTTTCAAATAAAATATTATAAAAAAGTTGTTTGAATTTTTAAAATGACTTACCATATAGCTGGAGATTATTTGTTTGTTTTTTTTGTAATGAACAATAAAAACAGTAAATTTTAAAATTTAAAATATGAGTAAAAAGTTGGTACATATATACAATAGAATATTATTTAGCAATGAAAAAGAACAAAATCTTACCATTTGTGGTAATATGGATGGACCTAGAGGATATCATGCTCAGTGAAATAAGTCTGGGAAAGACAAATACTGTATGATCTCACTCATCTGTGAAATTTTAAAAAACAAAGCAAGTGAATAAACAAAATAAGATGGGTACCCACTCATAGATATAGAGAACAAGCAGGTGATTGCCAAAGGGAAGGTGGGTGAGGTGGTAGGAATAAAAATAAAATTTAATTTTAAAAAAGAGCAGCGAGACCCAGAAAGGGTGGCCCCCAGCTTACGAACCCCTCAAAAAAATTAATGAGCCTCACCTGGGAGGGCTGGTGCTCTGGCTGTGTGAGAGAGAAAACCCAGGTGGTGCCACAGTGGAGCTCACAACCAGCCCCAGCCAGCTGTCCCCAGAGTGAAAGGGTTTACTCCTGTTCTCTTCTGCATAGTCCCAGAAGTGACAAGCTATGGGCCATTGTTTCTCTAAGTAGGGTAGGGTCCTTGGGGACATATGAGTTGATGCTGTGCATTTGGAGCCTTTGGAAATTATGGGTCATTGCCAGAGAGTGACAGGCTTAGGCCTCAGAGAAACCAGGCTCTTTTCCTCTTCCAGAGCTTCGGCAGAGCCTGGAATCACCCCTTGACCCTGGGAGCCCAGGCCCAGCACCGGCAAGTGCGGAGGAGCTGGGCAGTGGGACTGGGGTGGTGGCCACTGCAGGTTTTGGAACGTGCGTGGGCCAGGGGAGGCCCTTGAAGTCCTGGTCAACAGGTTCCTCAAAAGCAAAACCACTTGAAACGTCACTGGGATCAGCTGAGGACCCTGTGGCCAACCCCCAACAGCCCAGGAGGCTTCTGTTGTGGAAATCCCCTGATGGCCAGCAAGCGCAGCTGCCAGGCTGGACAAGCCCAGAGATGCACCACCCCTTCCCCACCCCCCGCAGGGACCCTGAAATGGCTGGGACCAGGGACAAGGAGGTGACTTTGGGGAGACGGCCACTCCAAAGCTGCCTCTGGGCCCTGAGACCCAGCCCTGAGCTCTGGCCTCCATATCTTGGCTTTGTTCCCCTCTTCTGCTCTCGGCTCTTGCTGGTCCCTGAGTGGAGGAGGCTGGGAGGCTCGACTGCCCTCAGGCACTGCCAGTAAGTGTAGAAGGCTGGGGCCTGGCAAGCACACAGTGCCACCTCTATGGGCTGCAAGCCTAATTATCCTCAGCTGGCGGCAGGCGGCTGGGGAGTTTCCCAGCTTGCCTCCTTCTTTGTGGTAAACACTTCGGGGAGGTGCAGGGACAGAGGGCAGGGAGGTGCTGGCAGGAGCCTGAGCAAGGCCTTGAAGAGGAGCCAGATTGGGCAGCCTGGCCAATCACTGACTCCATCTAGCAACTTGACTTAGAATCCTTGAATGTGGGGCAGGTCCAGCCCCTTCCAGCGTCTAGGGTCCAAGGTCCTACTGAGGTGGAGAGTAGCCCAGGATTTGTCCAGCTGGAGCCAGAATGGGATGGAATGCTTGGGGAACACCCAGAGAAGTGGCCTGGTGTAGAATATACTGTCTATGCTTTTCCTTTTCCTACAAATCTTGGGGACTTTCCTGAGGTCAGAGCTGCAGCATACAGCTGTGCAGGTGTGGGCTGAGGTGCGAGTGGGGACTAACCCAGCCCGTGTTGGGCTGTGTCTATCTGGATGAAGGGTCACCTTTTTCCAAATTACACAAAGGCCTTGTGCAGGCCGATACCAGGTGCCCACCAGGCTGGGGTCAGAGGGCATTGCTATTAAGAAATGAGCCCTGTGCTTCACATGGCTGCCAGCCTGGGCTGCTCCTCTCCAGAGGATGGGACGACACTCTCAGGATGGCACACCTGACCTGGTGCCTCAGTGCTCCAGGCTGTCAGCCGGAGGTGACCAGCACAGCAGCAGCCTGAGGCCCTGGCTGAGAAAGCCCAGACCCCTCTCTTCCTTCCCTGGCTGTTTGCTCCCTGTCCTTCCCTGACTGTCTATGAACTTCAGCCACTGTGGTAGGGTCACCTCCAAACCGGTTGCACATCATCCCGAGTGTCTTCAGCTGCATGCCGTCAGGATGTGGCATCAGCCGGTGGATGTCGAGGTCAGGAACGGGTAAGGTGGCTGCCTGTATTTCATCTGGAAAATGGACCATGCGCTGTGAGGGCGAACTTCCTGTCAAACGAGTACATTGGGGCAGAACCAGTGATTTGATTTCATACTTCTCCTTACATAACTCACAAGAATGTTTAGATTTACACAAACTGATCTCGGAGCCCCATTCCTTCAGCGAATCCAGGCGGAACTCCTGGTGGGTCTCCGAGCACTGCCACTGTAGACAGCAAAACCCAAGCAGACAAACAGAATGAGAGCACACTGCAGTCTGCACAGGGAGGAAATAACACGCCAAAGGAGAGTGATGGGCCCATCTGAAGTGTTGAAAGTATGACTGGGCTGACCTTGTTGACTTTGAAATAAGGTAACAGAAAACCCACCCAAACCGTTGTCAGTAGAAAAACAGCACTTCAAGTCCCTCCAGACCACAGAACCAGATTAAGAACAACCAACTTCCCTGCACACCTACTCCGAGCTGCAGCTGCTCGCCGAAGGAAGGCCTGCAGGGAGCCTCACGTGCTTACAGCAGGGCCCTGGGCTGTGGGGGACGTGGCCACGGATGTGAGGGGCTTGCCACCTGTCAGGCACCACAGGAGGGAGAGGTCCGTTCTCTGTCAGGAAGGGTGGCTGGAAGCATTCACAGGAAACATGAGGGAACCGAGATCGGTTTTAAAAGATGAATCCAAATTTGCAGGCTGGTGAGTGGGGTGTCTGCCTCAGCACAGAAGGGCAGAGGAGGGAACAGGAGCCGGTAGTGCTCTGGAATGGGGTGCAGGGGCGTCCTGAGGAGAGAAGCCTGAGGCCTCTGCCTGGGGGTCAGAGAGCACCCGGGGGGTGGAGGGAGCTCATTCCCAGCCTCCAGGGCACCTCCCACTCTGCCTCTTCTGTGGCGCCCAGGCTCCCACAGGGTTTTCCCACGCTGTCAACCTGGCCCGAGTCCCACAGGGCAAGGTCCAGGCAGGGTTCTGAGGAAGGAGGGCTCTGGAGTGGGGCCCTGGGGGCCAGGCCGCTTCTCAGTACTGCCCACTCACTCCTCTGCAAAGAACGCCAGGACACTGAGAAGTGCTTGCTGCTTCTGCCAGATGTCCACCGTCCTGCCGGTGGGGGAGCCAGCTGGGGAAGAAGAAACAGGTTCTGGGTATAGAGTTGCCCCCCGGCTGGTCTGACCTGAGTGTGCCAGGCAAAGGTTCTCAAACTCGAGTGTACAAGAGTCACCTGGGGACAGCGGAGCCCATAGCACAAAGAGTCCTGGTCCTTCTTCCCCTCCTCTGGGATCCAATTGTGTGGGGTGGGACCTAGGCAGGTGCTGTTTTAAACAAGCACCCGGATGATCCTGATGTCCACAGCCAGTGCAGCCAGAGCTCAGGGAGTTTGGCCTGTGTGGGCAGGAGCCACCAGGGAAGCTGGGAACCCGTGGCTCACTGTGGGGCGTGGCAGCCCCGAGACCCCAGGACGTCTCCGCTGGTCCACGCCAGCCCCCCGCCCCACACCCTCTGCCTTGGGTTTCAGAAGGGGTCTTCCTCTCGCTGGCATCCTCACTTGCTCCACCTGCTGTGCTCAGACAGACAAAGGCTACACTGGAGTCCTGAGGGCCCCTTCCCACGTTTCCTCAGTAATGGTTTTCCCACCAGAAAACCAGCCTGAACAAATCAAATGTGAGATTTACGGTAGCCTCAGGTCTGGGAAGTCCAAGGCAGAAATGCATTTTGCCTGCATGTTAAGTCCTTGGCTTCTCAGCACACACACCTAATGGTGATGGTGTCAGTGGCCATTCCAGAGGAAAGAGCTTGAAACCACCGCACAGCAGAGAGTTTACAGCTGCTAAGAACCTGGAGGCATCAAGGCTACTCCCACAGCTGTGAGGCCGCAGACAAATTTGCGAGGGTGAGCTTCCTGATTTGGTGAAAAAGGTCAGAAGGGGGTGCAGGGGCCCTAAGAGGACCCCAGGAAGGTCAAGGACATTGTCCTCAACCAGCTACTCCTGTCAGGTGCCTCTCTGGGGGGTTGGAGGGCCTCACTGCACAAACTCTCATGACTTAATTAAGATTCACACTCACTTGTAGTTTGCTTTCTCCTTGATGCTGAACTACAGTCTGACAATGGTGTGGGGTGCCCGCCCGTGGGGCTGCCCCAAGGCCGCCGCTGAGCAGCAGAAGGCCTGTGTTAGTACTTGCCAAACTGCACCAGTATTTCAATATCTTTTGTGGGAGTGTTACAGAGCTCAGGGGCTTGCCACTTGGGGTGCTCTATTCAAACATCAAGGTGGTTGTTGCAAGGTAGTTTCCTTTACTTGCAGCAAGTAAAGGTGACAGGGGATTCTCACCCAAAGCTCTGCCTCCCAGAAGGGAGGCTCAGTCATTGCTTAAATATACTATTTGGTCAATTTTCCAAAAATCAACATTAGATGTTGATTTTAATTGGCTACACCTACTGGGTTGGGCTCTTGTCAAGCTCTTTCTGTTTACAGCTGGTCTGCAATATACTGTGCTACATTTTAACATTTAGCAAGAGTAACATTTAGTAAGAATGGCCAAGACCTTGAGACCCTTGTCCTGTCTCACAGGAGGAATAGATTTTGCCCTGATAATTCTCTCTCCTTTCCAGCCCCAATCCTAGCTCCCACCTGCAGCCTTTCATCCCACAAGAGCTGCCCCATCTGAGTGGACACGGGCCCACAGCCTCGCCTGAGAGCCTGAACTACACCCAGCTCCTGGCAGGTGAGATCCACATAGCTGGCCAGGTGAGTCAACTTAGCTGGATAAAAGCATCCAACATGAGGCAAATTCTGCTTTGAAATCATGAGGCCAAGTTACTTTGGCTTGCTTCTTGTGAGGCCTGAGACCTCATTTGGTCTTCACCCCAATTGGAGGGCTCAGCATACAAACTGGAAACCTTTCCCTGCTCTACCCTTCTTAACCTGTCATTGTGGGTTCCCACCAGTCAGTCCTAGGCCAATCCAGAAAGCTGAGCTGGATTCAAATACCTGGGTCTTCAAGGGGCCTCAAGAGAGTCTCTGGCTCCCTTTAATGGGGGCCGAGATGCTGTGAGACTAGCAGTCTGGAGTGGAGCGTGGGTTTCACAAGGCGAGAGCTGCACATTCTGGTTGATGGCAGCCCCATAACTTGGAAAGACTCCATGGCCACTGAATTCCAAGCAGACCTGGCTTCAAATCACACTGGCTGCCTGTGTGACCTTGGACAAGTCACCAACCTCTCAGCCTCAGAATTTCACCTGTCAATTGGCATGAAAACATTTACCTCATAGGATTGCTATTGAGAGAGTCAACAGAGGCAATGTTTATTTTAAGCACCAATCAGAGAGCCTGCCTGGCATGCAGCAGATGGCCAAGGGTGTCCCTGCCACGACTCCTTTGTTGGAAGTGAGAGCCTCTGCGATTCCATACCGAGCAATAGTGGCCCCGTTGTGGAGGCAGCAGCAAGAGAGGAGAGCAGGAATGGGAGGGGGTGGGGGTGAGTAATGTTCTTGTCAGACCCTGGGCCCAGGAACTGCAGATGACGGAGAGGGCAAGGATAGGAAGGGTTTCAGGGACACATGACTGCGGGGTCTGGTGTCAGTTCATCCTGCCTGGCCACTGTGGCAACAGTCCCCCCACCCCATTCCTCTCTGACAACCGCAGTCCTTGGACCCACCTTCGGGGTCTCACCCCTGACACTTCCTCCTGCCCCGTGCTGTGGGGAAGGGGGTGCAGCTGGTGGGATGCTGCTGTTGCTCTTTCTCTGGTCACAAGCTCCTTGTCCCAGCGGCTCTGGCTGCTATGACAGAGGGGCAAATGCCAGGCTTGGCCCCTGAACAGAAGCACTGCCAGGATATACTTGCTGCCCTACTTTGTGTCCTTGCATTTGTCATTGCTCGAGTCTGTGGGGCTTAAAGGTGTTTGTCCTGTGCGGCACAGGAGTGGCTGGCACCCCCCCTCAACACACACCCCCAGGTCTGTTGCCTGGGCAGCCTTGGGAGCACATTTGCATTATTTCATGGCAACAGGCAAGTTTCCTGGTGGGGGTTTTTGGAAGAGCTGGGAGCCACCCAGAGGGAAAGCCAAGGAAACAGGAGATGGGAGGCCAAGGAGGAAACAGGCCTGGGCAGAGGCAGAAGGCGTAGCAGTGGGAGGGGTTGGGGGCAGGAGACTCGGCCTTGGCCTGAGGCTTCGACCTGAGGGAGATCTGGAGCCCTGACCCCTTCTTCACCCTTCTGAGCTGCAGAGGGGGAAGCCAGGACCCTAGCAGGTCCAGGCACCACCTGCACCACGCGAGGTGTCCTGCAGGAAAACTCGCCCTGCCCAGCCAGGCCTGTGTCATTGGCAGGATGATGGTCTAAGGAGGAGCCAACCAGGCTGTAGAGCAAGGTGGAAAATTCCCACAGTGCTCCTGCACCTGAGGCTGCACTGGGGTCGGGGACCGATACTCTGTCCCACTCAGGCCCTGACTGCTCTGGGGAGGGTCTGACCTCCGGGCTTGGTGGGGCAGACTCTGGAGGGGCCATAGCAACTGAACAACTCCAAGGGGAAGGGAATGGTAGCCTGGCCTTTGACCTTGCTCTTTGTTTTTGTGACTTGGGAACCAGCCTCACTACGGCTTTGTGGGTGTGCTGGGTGGGGGTGAGGAGGCCATTGGGAAATGAGAGCAGAAAGACCTGCTTTCTGCTTTTAAAGAAGGTCTAGCAACCCTCCAAAACAGGCTGAGAATCTGAGAAAAAAAAAAAGGGCCCTGTTAGTTTAATCAAATCAAGCATTACACAAGCACAGCAGGATTTTAAATGTAAGTCACTATTAAAGCTCAGATGCGGATGTTCTAAGGTTCGCCCAACACAGAGCCCTGGCTGGTGTGCTCAGTGGGTTGAATGCTGGCCTGGGAACCAAAACCAAAGGGTCACCGGTTCGTTTACAGTCGGGGGCACAGGCGTGGGTTTTGGCCAGGTCCCCAGTGGGGGGTGTGCAAGAGGCAACCACACACTGATGTGTCTCTCCCTCTCTCCTTCCCTTCCCCACTCTCTAAAGATAAATAACTAAAATCTTAAAAAGAAAAAAAAAGGTTCACCCAAATCTGTTCAATATAAACTTTGCTGGGCCTGCGTCTTGAGGAAAAATGTCCACGGGGCCCCTGCTGTGTGCTGGCACCTTTGTGATTAGGGAGACCCCCCCCCACCCCCCGCCTCACCCAATGGCCAAGGCAAGATAGAAATGCTCCTGGTCAGTGATTTTCCTCAGTTTCCCCCAGAAAGCCAGGCTAGGGCAGGTTGTTTCGAGGCCCTGGAACTGTAGGTGTTTTCCATTCAGTCAGTGTCCAGAACAGAAGGCTCATGCTCCCTTTGCCCCAGGAAGATTAGAAGAATCCAGGTGTCAGGAGTGTCCTCTGGACACTGGGCCGGGAGCCCAGCAGCCTGGGTGCCCAGCCCAGAAAGGCCTCCCCACCCCTGTGGGCCGGCCAGAGGGAGGGAGGAAGGAAGTCATGCAAGACAGGATTTCCCCAGCACCAGGCCTGCAGTCTTCCTGGCCCCATCACCTGATAAGCAAACTAGTTTGTTAGCTGACCTGGAGTTTTCTACAGGTGACAAAAGCCACTGAGTGGTAAAATTCCTCCCCTGCAAATGGACTTCAGGAGGCCGCTCTTGCATCAAGGCTATGCGGAGCAGGTGGGAGAGCCCCCAACATTTGGTAGGGCCGTCTCACTTCAGGGAGCCCTGGCTAGGCCCAGATCCACACAGGAGTCCCCTCTGTCCTCCTCTCCCCACTTGCCCCTAGGGCTCCGCCGCCTTTGCCCCGCCCTCCCTGCTGGCTTTGACTCATACTCCGCCTGGGAGAGGCCTGGCCCTTGGGCCTCCCTCCGCCCTCCACCACACCCCCATACCCCCAGCACACCGGGCGGGGAGCTCCTGGGAAGGCAGGCCAGGGGTCTCACAATTCTGTGCCAGGGTCCAGCCAAATCAAGACCAGCAGGGCTCTTGAGGACGCTGCAGGCCCTGGAGCCGGAGGGGAATGGGCGCCCGTCCGAGCCCAGGCTCTCCTGGGAGCTCCCGGAGATTGTTTTGGTTCACGGGAGGCTTAGAAGCAGTGGGTTTCCTGATGCCATTTGGGTCGTCCTCCCGGAAGAGAAGGCCCTAGCCAGGGCAGGAATTGCCCTGAGGGCCGGCCACCTCCGTGGGGAATAGCTGAGGTCTGTGTGTGTCAGGAGCAAGGGACGGAGGCCCAGGAAGGTAACTTTTCACCCAGTAAGAAGTGGGAAGTTGGCTCCCTGGCTGAACTGCAAGCATTGCGCTGGTGTACAGGGCCCTGCAATGCACAGGACCCTGCGGGCTGGCTCGGGGCTCCGGGCTCGGGGCGGGGGAGTTGCGGGGGTGCAGTTTAACTGCAGGCTGGCTTCTGTCTTGCTGACCCCACTACTTGGGTGAAACCTTTTGCAGGAAATCATGTTTTGCAAGGTTAAGATGCTTTAGAAACTTGAAAGCATTTAAGAGCTATTCTGGAGAAGTGCATCATACTGGTGACAGAGTGGATACTGTGTTTTTCGGCAGTTAAATGCATTATGTCCTTTAACTCTCATAGCACCCCTTTGAGATTCTAGGATTATAGCATTTTACACAGGAGAAAATTTTTACACAAGAGTTTCTAAAGAACTCAGCTGTGGATTGAGAACTCAGGGAGGCTCTTCGCGGGAGAGTTTAAGTCCTTAGTGCTGGAGTGTCATAGATGGAAGCCCAGAGGCAGGGGCCCCTTTCCCCACGTCCCTAGTCAGTGCCTCTGTCACCTGGGTCCCCTCCAGGCCCAGTGTGCACCGGAGCAAACACAGGGCTGGGACTTGGGTTCCGAGTGTGCAGTCAGTCATCAGGAGCTGATGGCCATGCCCTTTTCAGCAGGATCCTCCTGCATCCAGTTTGGCTGTGTTGTCTGTGTCCCGGGGTCTGGACAGGGGCTCCCATGACCACTTACCCCTCTCCGTGGACAGCCCCTCCCTCCAGGGCCATCAGCCCCCTGCACTGTGTGGAAGGTAGGCCCGGGAGTGGGGTTTTTCAGAAATGTGAAATCTGCTGTGAGTACCTGCTGCCCTCCCTACTTTAGAAAAAACTGCATATACCACGCTTTACCATGTCCTGTTTTTGAAAAACACATACAAAAAAAACAAAAAACAAACAAAAAAACAGAAGGGATCTCACATAGTTGGCGGCAGGAAAGGAGTGTGCTGTGTGTTACAGGCTGGAGTTGTTCAAGGCACCTGCTCCCCAGGCGCTGCTGGTCCCCCAGAGCCTCTAAAGCACCTGTCAGGAAGGAGGCCTGGAGGCTGCTTCTGCGGAGGGGCTAGCCCCAGCCCTGCCTGACGCAGGCAGGATGTGAAGACACCACAGATATCTCAGTGACAGCAGACTTCGGGAGATCCTCTGCAAGAGATGCAAGAAGGGTCGCAACTCCTAGCTCCTGGAGAGGGCGAGCTCGAGTGGCCTTGCTCGTCACTGGGTTCTGTGTCTCCACACCGAGAAGCACAGTCTGACTTGAGCCCCCCTATTCTTGAGGGGCTCAAGAATATTTGCTCCCAATTAAAAGTACTAAGAGAATTTTCCCTCCAGTGACAGAGGCTAGTGCGATAGCACAGCCCCTGCACAGCTCTCCCTGGGCCCCTCCTGAAATGTGTTTTCTCAGATGGCTGGTGGACACAGAGGCACAGGGAAGCCAGAGGCACTCGGGTCACCTGCCCCAGTGAATCCGTGCAGCCATTCTGTTAGGATCAGTGAGCTACTTTTTGGGAGAAGCTGATTGCATCCCAGGCTGTGTCCACCATCACTTAAAAAGGGCCAGCATGACCATCTCCACAGAAGCTTCCATTGCCTGTCTTCCTGGTGACAGCTTAGGTTAGCTCCCTGGAACAGGCACCCACCAGGCCTCTGGAGGGTGTGACCCAACAGGGTGGGCCCAGTTTCCTGACGCAGGCAAACAGGGCCCTGGTGGCAGTCAGCAGCCAGACAGCCAGATCCAGTCGGTAACCAAGTTGCTGCTCTCGGCCTTTCTCCCTGGAAAACCCCAGCTGGGCCAGGCACTCTGAGGCTGTTGGCTGGGGCTCCCCCCAATTCACCCCTGTTCTGTCCAGGGAAACAAGGTCTTTCCTGTTCTTCTGCTTCTCCTCCTCGTCATTCCAGTCCCCCGTGGAGCTCAATCACTGCAACTCTTGGTAGAGCCTACGCCACTGGGTTAACTTTGCGGTTACCTTCACCTCCTGCAGTAAGGTCAGCTGTTGATTTCCGTGCAAAGCATGCTCTGATGCAGACAGTCTTCTTGTGGTAACTGCGCAAAAGGGACATCCAGCGGTTCAGCAAAGTTTCTGTAACACCACCTGCTTTCTGGGACAACGGCACCTTCCCTTCCCCTGGCATATAATTCCCTGGATTCCTTTCATATCCCTTTGGGTCTGGGAGGGGCCTCTGGTGGAGAGGAGCCTGCAGAAAGCCCTGGGAATCTGCCCTGAGCCCTTGCAAGGAGAACCCCAGGATGAGGTTGCTGCAGGCTGCACTGCTGAGAGAGGCTACTTATTGATAGAAAATTTGCATTTTCTGTCCCCTTGACTGGCTTTAGGAGTCAAGGATGAAGTCAGCAAAGGCACAGATGACATGAACCTAATGCACAGAGGTCACTTTCTGAAAACCTGAACTCAGCACAATGATATGCCTCCCACTGACCAAAAGAGGAGCAGAGCCCTGGTGGGTGGCTCAGTTGGTTCTATACACCAAAAGGTTTTGGGTTCAGTTCCCCATCAGGGCACCTACTTAAGTTGTGGGCCCAATCTGCTGTGGGAGTGGGTATGGGAGGCAGCCAATCAATGTTTCTCTCTCGCCCACTCTCTCCCTTCCTCTCTCTTTAAAATCAGTAAAAATATGCCCTGGCTGGTGTGGCTCAGTGGATTGAGCTCTGGGCTGCGAAGCAAAGGGTCTCCAGTTTGATTCCCAGTCAGGGCACATGCCTGGGTTGCAGGCCGGGTCCCCAGGAGAGGGCATGTGAGAGGCAAGTACACATGGTTGTTCCTCTCCCTCTCTTTCTCCCTCTTTTCCCCTCTGTCTAAAAATAAAATAAATAAAATAAAATCAGTAAAAATATCCTTGGGGGAGGGTTTTTTCTTAAAGAAGAGGAGTAGAGGTAGGGTGAGTCTCAGATACTCTTCCCTGTGATTATGCCACATGCAACTACGTCTTGCAGTTACTTCAAACCAGCAGCAAACACCAGCCCTGACTGAAGAGCACCCTCAAAATGCATGTGCCCAGAGCGACTTCCTGAGAGCCTCTGGTTTGATAGATCAAGGCCAGGGGCCAGGCTTCAAAAAGGTTCCCTGGCGGTTGTGTTGTGAAACCCTGGTTAATAACTGCAATAGAGCACATTTCCGTTCAAAAGTCTTCACCGCTTACCTATGTGGGATGTGGGCATAGAAAGCGGTATTGCAGAGAATTTCAAACCATACTGAGCTCAGTGATTTCCTTGTTACGTAGAGGGGTCAAGAGGCACATAGAGTTTTTTGTTACCCAGGGTGTTGTTACGGAGTCAGAAGCAGGCCCCAGCACTGGAATGTGTGCGTTTGTTTAAAGCTAAGGTGAGACAGGGCCCTAGTACTGGAGGTGAGGCTGCTCAAACCTGCAGTCAGTCAGGTGGGGCGCAGGTGAGCAGGGTCACATTGTGTGGAGGGAACTTTGTAGGCTGTTTTCCCTCTGCAGGGGCACTTGCGCTGTGTGTACCCAGATGATGGCTTTGACCCAGGAACCGTGAAGACACTGCACACGTGTGAAGAGTTTGGGCCACACGGGTTAGGGCTTGCCTATGGCCCTGAACTAAGGAAAACAAGTGCCCCAAACAGGGTTTGAACAAGGGGCCTTTGCCAGCTGAGGAAGGCTCCTTTCTAGGTAATCCTCTGGAGGGATGCGGGAACACCTCCAAACTGGGTAAAAACAACCAAACCTTCACTTTGGTCTTGGTTGGCCCAGAAATTTGTTTTTCCCCACATAAGTTAGGTCTAGTAGCGCCTAGTTGTCTTTAACTTCATTCAGAACAATTTTGTTAGACTGCATTGTGACAGCTGTCATATCGCCATGCATTAAAAAAAATAAGAATTGGTGAATTTTTGTGTAGCCATTTTAATATTGAAGATGGAAGAAAATAAGCAAACGTTTTCAGCATGTTATGTTTTATTATTTCAAGAAAGTTAAAAATGCAATCAAAATGCAAAAAAGATTTGTGCAGTGTATGGAGAAGGTGCTGTGACTGGTCGAATGTGTCAAAAAGTGGTTTGTGAAGCTTTGTGCTGGAGATTTCTCACTGGACACCGCTCCGTGGTCGAGCAGACCAGCTGAAGCTGACTGAGGTCAAACCGAGGCACTGAGAAGAATCACCGCTCTATCATGCGTGAGGTAGCCGACACACTCGAAATATCCAATTCAATAAAGTTACTGGTGAAAATGAAAACGTGTCTTTTATTTTATGGAAAAAACAAAATTTTTAGCCAACCCAATATTTCTTGGGAAAATTTGGGCCTATTTATTCATAAAAAGACTGAAACTTTAATCAGATTTTTTAAAGTCTGTACTTTTCAGTATAGGTTTTTAGAATTCAGGATTTAATTTTAGTTTGATTCTGTAAGTTAATATGTAATGTATTAAAAATATTTGGAAAATACATTAAAATGTAAGAAATAAAAAAAAAAACTATTGATAACCAGTGTGAACATTCTAGATTATCTCTTGAGAATTTCCTCATACATTAAAAAAAATAGACTTTTAGTAAACTAATATTGATACATTATTAGGAACTAAAGTCGGTATTTTATACTGAGGGCTCGCCATTTGTATCGCGCATTTCCATGGGTTTTGACAAAGGCACAGTGTCCTGCATCCACCGTTCCAGCATCAGATAGTCCCACTGCCCTGTGCTTCACTAGCCGTTACTCCCCCGGCCCCTGTTCCAGACTTCTGGCGACCACCCCTCAGTTTCACTGTCTCTATAGTTTTGCCTTTTCCAGGTTTTATAATTGGAATCAAACTGTATGTAGCATTTCCAGACTGGCTTCTTTCACTTACAATATCCATTTGTGGCTCTTTCATATCTTTTTGTGACCTAATAGTTTTTTTTTCTTCTGTAGCACTAATACTCCATTGTCAGGATGTTTCTGTTTGTTTTCCATTCACTTGTTGAGGTACCTCTTGATTGCTTCCAGTTTTTGGCAATTATGAATAAACCTGCTATAAACACTCTATGCAGGGTCTTGTGTGGACATATACTGGGTCTTTATTTCCTTTTTTTAAAGATTTTATTTATTTATTTTTAGAGACAGGGGAAGGGAGGAAGAGAAGGAGAGAAACATCAATGTGTGGTTGCCTCTCGAGTGCCCCCTATTGGGCACCTGGCCTGCAACCCAGGCATGTGCCCTGACTGGGAATCAAACCGGTGACCCTTGTTCATAGGCCAGTGTTCAATCCACTGAGCCACACCAGCCAGGGCTACTGTATTTTTTTTTCTTTCTATTTAATCTTTATTGTATTTTTTCCCCATTACCATTTAGTCCTCTTATACCACCCCCCACCCCATCACCATTCTGTTGTCCATGTCCATGCATCCTTTTTCTAACTGGCTTATTCCACTTAGCGTAATGTTCTCCAGGTCCATCTATACTGTTGCAAAGGGTAAAATTGTTAACCTTTTTACCACCAAGTAGTATTCCATTGTGTAAATGTGCCATAGTTGTTTTATCCACTCATCTATTGATGGACACTTGGGCAGCTCTCTTATTTTGGCAATTGTAAATAACACCTCAATGAACAGAGGGGTGCTTATGCTCTTTCAAATTAGTATTTTGGGGTCCTTCAGATATACTCCCAGAAGTGGATTGCTGGGTTGAAAAGCGGATCCATTTTTAATTTTTTGAGGTATCTCCATACTGTTTTCCACAGTGTCTGCACCAGACTGCATTCTCACCAACAGTGCAGAAGGGTTCCCCTTTCTCCACATCCTTGCCAGGACTAGCTTGTTGATTCATTGATGACAGCCATCTGACAGGTGTGAGATGGTATCTCACTGTGGTTTTAATTTGCATCTCTCTGATGATTAGTGATTTTGAGCCTCTTTTCATATGTCTATTGGTCATCTGTGTGTCTTCTTTGGAAAAGTGTCTATTCAGGTCCTTTGCCCATTTTTTAATTGGGTTGTCTTTGTCTTGTTTTGGTGTTGAGTTTTTAAATTCTTTATAAATTTTGAATAGTAACCCCTTATCAGATGTATCAGCGAATATATTCTCTCATTTTGTAGGTTGTCTTTTTGTTGATGATTTCTTTTGCTAGTCCCATTTGTTTCTTTTTTCTTTTGTTTCCCTTCCCTGGGGAGATATATCTAATAAAATACTGCTCTGAGCAATGTCTGAGATTTTGCTGCCTGTTTTCTTCTTCTGTCTTGACTACTGTGGTTTGCAGTGTGCCTTGATGTTAGGTAGTATCAGTTCTCTGACTTCGCTCTTCAGTAATGTGTTGGCTACTCTGGGTCTCTTGCCTTTCCATGTAAACTGTAGGAAGTTTGTCAATAGCTGCAAAATAACTTGCTAGGATGTTGATTGGGATTGTGCAGAATCTATAAAGTTATGAAAAACTGACATTTTCATGATTAATTCTTCATATCCATAAACATGGACTATTTATTTAGAACTTTGGTTTCTTCCATCAGAGTTTTATAGTTTTCCTTAAATGGTGGTGTTGTGTTTTTAATTTTAAATTCCAATTATTCATTGCTGGTATATAGAAAAGCAATTGACTTTTGACTATTAACCTGTACCTGTACCACTTACTAGTTGTATTTTTCTCCACAAATTCTTTACATTGTTGAAGTCACAGACTTGGTAAACAATCTTTTATTTTGAATTATGTCATAAGCATTTTAAATGTCATTTTAATTCTTTTAAAACATTTTTAAAGGCAGCAAAATATGTTTGAGCTATAATTGGCTAACAGTTAACACATATTTTCAACTTCTTCATGCATATGAGAGATTATGAAGAATAAAATGTGCTCCTAATTCCACCTTAAGTAACCAAAATAACTTCCACCAGAAATAACCACTGTTTACATTCTATTGCTTCCTTCTACTGTTTTCTTTCTGCCAGTGGTTCTCCCTTGTTGGGAAACAGACTCTTTTGAATATCTGTTGAAAGCTCTGCATGGGTCTCTCCCAGGAAATTAAGACATGCACTAAATTTTGCATACTTTCAGAGCTCTCTATGGCCCATCCCACAAATACGCTGTAAGAGGCTGGGACATTTATCTGCCAGTTTCAGTTGGCATTTACACCGCACTGGTTGCATGGGGCTTGCAAACTGTAGCACTTTCCTGACTTTAGGGAAGCAGATGTAAGCATGGAGCACTGGACGTGGGCTGCTGCGGCAGGGTCAGAACTGTTCAGAGGGAATGAATTGTGTACCAAAAGTGTCTGTTGCAGGATCACATGGTATATTTTGTATCCTGTTTCTTCCATATTAACATTGTGTTTTCATTAAATATTCTTCAAAACAGGTATTTTAATGACTGTACAATATTCCACAATATTAGATGCAGTGTAATTTATTGCTGCAAATAAAAATTACTGATGTAGTTCTACACCTCTAATTTCATCCACAGGAAAAATTCTTCCATTTCTTGTTGTTGATCCATATTTCCAAGTTTCCCATCAGAAAGTGACTGTTTATCCTACCAGCTGAATGAGTATCTAACTTACAACACACTTCATCATTCCTTCATACAACTAAAATATCAAACAGATGCAATATACCAAATACATTATGTGTTGTACATTTGATTCAAAAGTTTAATTTAATGGAAAGGTTATTTTGTAATTTGCATTTTAAAATCGAGATTATTCATAAAATCTTAAAAAAGAAAAAAAAGCCCTGGTTGGTGCAGCTCGGTGGACTGAGTGCCAGCCTGTGAACCCAAAGGTCGCTGGTTTGATTTCCCAGTCAGGGCACGTGCTTGGGTTTCAGGTCAGGTCCCCAGTTGGGGGAGGGTGACAGACAACTGATGGATGTACCTCTCACACATTGTTTCTCTCCCTCTTTCTCCCTTCCCTTCTCTCTGAAAGTAAATAAATAAAAAAAACCCCCAAAAACAGAATTGAGATTAATCACTTTTTCAAGCCTATTGACTAGAAAATTTTTGTGACCTATGTTGTTAGTGCATTTTTCTGTTGGTGTTCTGGTAACTCTTAATTCGTTAGCTGGACTCTCTGGAACATAACATAAATGGATGCTAACAGCCATTCTAGGATCATTCCTGATTTCAATGGAAGTGCCTATCACTAATTCACCATTTCAATGTTTGCTGTTTAGATTTATTTTGGAAATACAGTAGCTGGCCAGAATATATTCAACCTTAGCATTTCTGAGGGATTTCCTGAAAATCCTTAATGGAGTAATTTGGTATGGCACAAATCTGAATCTTGGATTTGGGGGATGGTAAGGGACTCAAGTACTTGGTTTGTGGTTCACTTATAACCCAAATGGTTAAAACTGTTTCTTCATAAATATGGGAACCAAGAGAAGAAAAGCCAGATGTCTATCCAAATAGCTTCACATTCAGTAATGTCTGGACATATAAGCATTCTGATAAAATCCTAGTAAGAAATATAAGAATACACTTATCAGAATGCCCTTTGGGTAATATTTAAAATTTTAAAATATTTTTCTTAGCATTTGTATATGACTCCTGCAAACTCTTATTATCCATTCCAGATTAAAAAAAAACAAACAGATTTGATGTTTACATGCTTAAATCAATCTTCCTCTGGTTCTTTTAAGCATAAAATAAACAATTTAACATACTTAAAGCCACTTTATAATGGGTTAAATTCACCTAGATTTTGCATTACAACTATAAAGCCTTACTTTTCTAACAGAATTTTCATTTTCTATCACTACAAAGTATTTTCTTATAGAAAGACTGAGTTATTTGCTAGTCTCTTAGTTCACACTTCCAGAAAGGTAGTCAGTCAAGGCTCTAAGGGTACAGAATTTCAGTCTGTTCAGGGAAGCAGAAGGACTGCTTCCCTGATGGCAGCCTCTTTACAGAGCTTGGCAGATTTGGATGGGTAATCCCAGAGCAGCAGCCCCTAAACTGGAAGAAATCCACTTCCCTTTTAGGACTCTTTACAACTCATGACTCAGCCCTGAAGAGGATGTGGTTGGTAAAGTTTCCTGCTCCTAGTGGTCACAAGTTCACATGGCCTCCCCTTTTGTGGGCCTGGTGGCTACACAAACAGGGGCAACTGACTCCGGGGACTGGTATGTAGACCAAGAATCACACACACCTACAGTACCAGTCTCATTCAGTGCTGACGAGGACATGAAATGTATTGGCCGTGGACATTCCAAGATTTTTGGGTCATCTATAACAATTAGGCCACCAGGGAATCACTCTGGGAATTTAAAAAATTTAATTCTGTACATAAAGAAAGATTATTCTGGCCCTGGCTGGTGTAGCTCATTGGATTGAGCATGGGATGTGAACCAAAGGGTCGCCATGTGAGAGGCAACCACACACTGATGTTTCTCTCCCTCTCTTAAAAAAAAAGATTATTCTGGTATAATCACAAATGCAGTAATGGCTGAAACTTTCTTTTATAGTAAATAATTATTAGGGCATTTCTCTAGGGTCAAGAAACAAAAAACAATTTATAACTAAAACATGGAATTTTCTAATTTGTGTGTGTGCATGTAAAAAAAAGATTCTGAATATAGTTTGTTCTTTTTAACATTGTTTATGGTGAGATCTCTACTATAGATCAATTCCTTAAAGTCAGCTTTAAATAATATTAAGGCAGCAGAGAAAATACACAGTCTATAACTTTTCTAGCCGTCTCCCAAAAGTAACTAAATTTCTGCTCTTAAAAATATTGGTTTGTTAAAAAATATTTTATTTATCTTTAGAGAGAGGGGAAGTGAAGGTCAAAGAGAGGGAGAAAAACCAATATGTGGTTGCTTCTCAAGCACCCGCTACTGGGGACCTGGCCTGCAACCCAGGCATGTGCCCTGACTGGGAATTGAACCAGTGACCCTTTGGTTCACAGTCCATGCTCAATCCACTGAGCCACACCAGCAAGAGTGAAAATACTGGTTTTCTTTGTGTATCTCAAAGCTACTGAATATCAGCAATGCTAATCTCTTAACTATAATTAAAACCCCCAATGGAACTTGGAGTCCAAGCCCAGAAACACCTCATTTGCATTAATGAGGAACTGTAAAATAAAGGCCTTGCCTCACATGACAACTTACAGTCAGGGAGAGTTTTAAAACTTGAGTTTTAGTTTACTGTTTATTAATTATGCCATATAGCTATAGTTTATATTTCTGGCAATTAAGTTCCTTAAACCACATAAACTTAGATCTCGGACACCAGGAAAGTCACAATGTGAAGATGGTGAACATGTAACAGTTTGCATGTACTAAAGGCTTAATACTTAAAACTGGAGGTAAAAAAGACAGGATGCAACTATTTTCCAAAAGCACTGTTTTTATTTGTATAGAGTCCTAACCACTTCAGTGGCAGGAGGAGAAGGAGAGGTTCCTTTTTCAATCCAGGGGCCTCCATAATGTGGGTCTGTTGTTACCAAACACACAGGCAAGTGGCGTCATGGATTTGGTAAACTATTCGATGTTTAGTCTCTCTCTGCTAGAGCAACAAGGTGAGCGTCAATCTCTGCTTCTGTAAGAATCCTAGAAAGCAAAGGGGGAAAAAACCCAAACTGTTTACTTTCTGAAAACTTCTATTATGTGAAATTCCAAACACACACAAAAGTAGAATGGATAGTAATGAACTTGTGTGTACCAAACATCCAACTTCAACACTTATCAATTTATAGATAATCTTTAAAAATTCTATATACCCACCATTCATCCCTTTAGATTACTTGGAAGGACTGCCCCAATGTCATCTCAACTCCCTCTATACACAAAAATGTTTACTTGACATCAGATCTACAGTTTGGTCTTTTGGAAACAAAACCCTTTTAGTTCAGCTATGACAGAAAATATTTAAATATAAAGCTAAACTACATACAACACATTCTATTTTAGCTCCTATGTCCAAATCCCTTTATATCCAGTATAACTCAGGATTGTATCAGCTGAAACATAAGAAGACATTCCATACTGAACAAATGATATTTTCTAAATGATGTTTGCAACAAAGAAGTCAACTGCTTGGCAACCTTTAACGTGACTCATTACTGCTAGACTTCTAAAAAGTGAAATTTGTCAAAGCACATTGTTTAGTGCAAATTGGGGCAAGTAGCTTATATAGTCATTGCTGTTCATGTTACATCGTCTAGTTATTATTTACTTATATTTACTATGACAGAATTTATAAATGGTACAAGGGCTTTTTGAAGATATAGGATCTTTGGTTTCTTATCTATTTAACTAATTGATGGAAATAAAAATTTTAAAGTTATATAGGAGGGTCTCAGAATAGAAAACAAAAACTAATTACAAGTCCTTTCAAGAGATCTGTAAATTGCTCTTGATGAAATTTTACTGTTGAAAAAAAAAAGACAAACTTTTCCTACAGAAAAAAAGATTTTAATTCTATAAAATTTTCTTAAATCTTTCATGTTTGTATCACTTACCTACAGGCAACAAAAAGAACAAATTAGGATAAAAAAAAAGGCACACTAACAAAAAACTCCTACAGGAGTTTATTTAACCATCTTTTTTCCTACTCTGAACCACAAGCATGTGTCCTTGTAATTGTGACCGAAGAGTTAAGATGCCTTCTACCAGTTCCTTGCATCCGTGGACCTATACTGAAGTATTTTCCATTATTCAAAAAAGCAACCAAGTTCATGGTAAGTAACAACCTCACTGGGCTGCTGGGAGGATTAAGTGAACCTATATGTGTTAAGCACCCGGTACCGATTTGACTCATGGAAGCTGCAAGGTTGATTTGCGGGAGTTAGTCACTTAGTTCACTTAGTAAGATCAGACAGACATCAAGCATCTGCAATTCAATGAGCTATATTCAAAATTTGGGGCTTCCAAAGATCTCCAGATAGGGTTTGATGTATATTAGTATTTCAGCTTGCTCTTCAATTAAATAACCACTAAATAACCAAGGCTCCACCTGAAAAACCTGAAAACTGCTTTGACATTTAGAATTTCTATTGACTTTAAGCTAAAAACCACTTATGCTTACTTTACTCCTTACATAAAAGAGATTATTTTATGTCACCTCTGGCATTAGATAGAAAACCAGTCTGACATAGGAGAAAAGTAGTTATGTCTTTCTTCAAGACACCTAGTTTAAGTTGCTTTTTTTTTGGCAAAGTGTTCACTGCTACTTTTATTTTTTATTATTATTATTATTATTTAAAAAAATAGTTTATTTTGACATCCAGTAAGTTTTAAAGTAGATCTCTCAGGTGATAAAGAAAATAACTATAATTGCAGGTTAAGAAAATTTATTTTCCCTCCCTAAGTTATAGGACAAATGGGCCTCCACATCTTTACCTTTCTAGACTGGAATTTATCACTTGGCAAACTCCTTTAAGTACCTGGCTGATAATTCAACTCACCTGAATTTAGGATTTTCAACCGTAACTACTCCAACTTCTATTTCTGAAGGTTTGAAATCAATTGATAGAACAGTAGACAGACATGTAATTGCAGTCTGAAAAAAAGTATCAACATTAAAATATAGTATTTTTCAGAGATTCTAAGGTTATTCAAATCAGGAATTACCCACAAGGTATTCATTCTTGCTCCATGTTTTGCTGACATAGTTCCACAGCCACACATTACTAACAGACTGCTTAATTCTATCATGTCACCTGCCAATGATAAGAAACTTGTTTATACCAATCCAGCTATAAACCAAAGGGGTCCATCAAACAAAATAGGAAGATTCACAGAAAACTGTCCATTTGGTTGGTAATCACTACATGGCAGGCACTATGCTTCGCACGTGGAGTGAGATAAAGGGAGGATAAAGATGAATGATATGGTCTTCTTTCGAGGAATTTACAGAATAACAATTGAAGAATGTTTTAAGTAGTTCTGTATCTGATGTGATTACTTACTTATGTAATTATGAGTTGCAATAAAAAAAACCTTTAAGAAACATTTAAACGAGGTATAGTACCTCAGATAAAAACTAGCTTTATATCTCCTGTAAGTAAAAATAATACTGCCAACCAAACAAAAGTATTAGACAGTAATATTTCCTTTGTCATTTGTCAGAATCATGTTATTAGTCTTTAGAAATGGCTGTAGCCCAGACCCTCATTCCAAAATAACTTCTTGGCTATAAATAAGAGGCTTCTTTAGTCTAATGTTACTAAATATTTGTATAAAAATTTTAGCTTGTTCTATCAATGTAAAAGTCCCCCATCATAATAAATAATCCCCTTCAGAACACTGCACAAAGCTAGCTCCAGTTCTGCATCCCGGATACAATTTCTCTGCCAAGTCATCCCGTGACCATATTCTTTACTAGGAAGATGTTTGCTTCCCCTGAGAACTTGGCGTGTAGCTATTTATTTTACCATTAGTACACCATAAGAGCAACATCACTGACTCAATTTTTTCATTTTTTTAAAAGATTTTATTTATTTATTTTTAGAGAAAGGTGAAGGGAGGAAGAAAGAGAGGGAGAGAAACATCAATGTGTGAGAGAAATATTAATCAATTGCCTCTCCCTTGCCCCCCAACTGGGGACCTGGCCTGCAGTTCAGGCATGTGACCTGACTGGGAATCAAACTGGTGACCTTTTGGTTCGCAGGCCAACGCTCAATTCACTGAGCTATGCCAGCCAGGGCAATTTTTTCATTTTTGCTACCAAGAAGCTTAAGACGAATTTGAATCATACCTATGCAGGTCTTTAGGCCTAGACTTGATTCCTATTCTTAAAGTTTTCCATTTTATATGTGTTTTGTTGAAAGCAATTTCAAATACATTATGAAATGAGAATAGGGAATTAAATGAATAAAAGCAGTCCTCACTGTTTCTATGTCAGCTGAATGACATCAGTTTTACTATTAAACTGACAAACTTGGATCTTGAGATATAACCCAGGAATAGAGTTTATAGATGGTCAAATGTGCAATGACATTCACTCTTCCATACAGTACAAAAAACTCAGCTTCGACCCAATTAAAAAATGGGCAAAGGACTTGAACACACACTTCTCCAAGGAGGACACACAGAGGATCCAGAGACACATGAAAAGATGCTCAGTATCACTAGCTATCAGAGATGCAAATTAAAACCACAATGAGGTACCACTTCACACCAGTCAGAATGGCCTTCATAAGCAAAGCAACAAACAACAAGTGTTGGAGAGGCTGTGGAGAAAAGGGGACCCTAGTGCACTGTTGGTGGGACTGCAGACTGGTACAACCACTATGGAAAACAGTATGGAATTTTCTAAGAAAACTAAAAATGGATCTGCCTTTTAACCCAGCAATTCCACTGCTGGGACTATATCCTAAGAACCCTGAAACACCAATCCAAAAGAACCTATGCACCCCAATGTTCATAGTAGCACAATTTACAATAGCCAAGTGCTGGAAGCAACCTAGGTGTCAATCAGTAAATGAATGGATCAAAAAACTATGGTATATTTACACAGTGGAATTCTATGCAGCAGAAAGAAAGGAGCTCCTATCCTTTGTGACAGCATGGATGGAACTGGAAAGCATTATGCTAAGCGAAATAAGCCAGGCGGTGAAAGACAAATACCTTATGATCTCACCTTTAACAGGAACCTAAACAACAAAACAAACAAGCAAAATATAACCAAAGACACTGAAATAGAGAACAGGTTGACAGTGACCAGAGAGGAGGGGGGAGGAAATTTTAGGGTAAAAGGGGAAGGGTTTGCTGGAATAAGTATAAAGGATACATGGGCAAAATCTGGGGGGTGGGGGGGTGGGGGGGGAATGGAAGGGAAGTGGGGAGGGCTGGGGGGTGGGGCTGGGATGGGAGTAAAAGACAGAAAACTACTTGAACAATTAAAAAATAAAATTAAAATAAATTAAAATAAAATAAAGTAAAATAATAAAATGTAAAAGCAAAAAAAACAAAAAACCCCCCACAACTCAGCTTCTTTTAGCTTACTTACTTCCACTGTCTGTTCAAATGTCCAATCAAATTTCTTCTTCACTTTTTTTTCAAGAAAGCTGGTTGACTCAGTTTGTTTTACTCCTGCTGCAGTGGCTTTAAATCCGCAGTAATAACCTGCAGGATCACACTTGTACACCTGAGGGCCTTGTTCTTCGTCTATACCAATTAAAATCATACCTGAAAAGAAAGGAAGACCCTCATTTAATGTCTTATACCTTTATACAACAGAATTTCTTAGCAGTTGTTCTTAACCATTACCCTAGTCAGCTCTTTTAGGATACGTGTTTTGCTTGGAAAAAAACTGACAAACAAAATACAGATTATCACCATACATAAATTAGGTAACAGAAATTTCCATTTCTTGAAAGGTTTTATCCAAATTTTTAGAAAGTCCCAATTATCACAAATGTAATTTACAAACAATTTTTTTTGAATTCTTGCTATTATTCAAAGCATGTCCCTTTGAACTCCAATAAATCTGGAAAAACTTTTCATAAATTCATATAATTCTTTTAGGGAAAAGAACATACAAAAGCATATTAAGTGTTCTAAAGTACTCTGTTGTAGGTTGACCTACTTTTAGCTCAGTAGTTCTCAAATTTACTTGACAAAAAAATACTTTCTTTTAAAAAAAAAATTTAAGAACGACCAATTAAGGTTCGAGGGAACTGAAAAGGAACGCACACACCCCTTGCGCACACTGGAGCAGCGTGAACCACGCCTGGGTGCTAATGCTCACCTCTGCACTGCTGCTCTTTGCTCCTGTGGGTCTGTGTTCCCCTACTAATCAGTATAAACTCAATTCTAAATTCTGCACGTGAATCTATTACAAATTAATCACGTTATTAGAATGATATAACAATTAAAAAAGCCACTGCCACAACACTTCCTTCTACTCAGCAGAGTAGGTCACAAAATATTAAGAATGGCTTAACTCCTGCTTTCTTACATTCTAGATTTGAACCTCTTTTTAAAGTGTTTTCTTCCAAGATGTGGTATGAACTAACTATTCATGCTTATAGATGTTTTATAGAGTCTACTAATGAAGAATTTTCAACCTTATTTTATTGACAAACACTATGACAGGGATCAGGTATATCTGCTTTATTCAAATGTTAATCTTACCCAGGAATTTTCTTTACATTTTATAGTTTAATATATACAAAGTACAAGGGTAACACAAGAGATATCCACTTACTGCCTGGGAGAAGCAAGAAACACTTTTCTACTCTAGGGTCTTGCAAGACGGGAGCAGGGTTTAATAAGTGATAAGAATGTGAAGGGCAAAAAGAGTCAGACATGAAAGGCCCTGCAGGGTACGCCCAGGGAATGATCTGTGTATTACTGGGTCTTCAGATGAGGGAGGAAAACAGTACAAGAAAAAGGCAACTTCGGAGTAAACTGTTAGGGGGCCTACATGTCATATTAAAGAGCTGGGAATTACAATCTAGCCAATGAGTAATCGTTTTTCCAAGGGAGCAACAACCAAAACTTGACCTCAGGATGATAACTCATGCAGCATTATGAAAGGCTAGGAAACAGTGAGAAGGGAGAGAAGAGAAAGGTAAATTTAGTGGCAAAGGCAAGAGATGACGAAAAAATGACAGAGGAAATTGAGAAGGAACCCATATTCTGACGAAAAGCTTGATGACTGATTAGACGACCAGGGAAGGTGGGGTGGGGACAGAAAAGGATGAAAGCAGTGCTGATTCCTACTGCAATGATTTTAAGCTTGAAGTGCTTGTAGGACACGGAGGAAGGGTCTGGGCTAAGGCTAATGCGGGAGTGACTGGCACACGGGTTGTAAATGCAGCCACGAAGCAGGCGAAACCACAGAGACAGAACAAGAGGGAGAGAAGGCCCAGGGAGAGAAGTCTAGGGAGCAACAGCACTGACAGCCCGGCGGACAGGGTGAGCTGAAGAAAGTGAAGCGGAGGAGAAAAGGGTACTGAACAAGTCCAGGGAGAAGTTTTAAGTGGGAGGTCAAAAAATAGGATTAGATGCTAAAGACAAATCATTATGTTGACTGCTTTAATTCTCACAAATGAATAATACTATGTCAGAAAAAACATTGAATTTTTCAGGATAATTTATTTTATTAAGTCAAAGTCAGTAAATCTTATCCCTCTCCCAATAAAATTTTACTTGTTTTTTTAAAAAGAAATTTATTTTAGCCCTGGCTGATGTGGCTCTGTGGATTGGGTACTGCCTGTGGACAAAAGGGTCACCAGTTCAATTCCCAGTCAGGGCACATGCCTGGGTTGCAGGCTGGGTCCCTGATTGGGGGTGTGTGAGAGAGAGGCAACCAACTGATGTACATCAATCACAATGGTGTTTCTCTCCCTCTCTTTCTCCCCCACTTCCCCTCTCTCTAAAAGTAAATAAAATCTTAAAACAACAACAACTACATTGTTAAGACACCCAATTTAGGCATTTCCTTCGAACTAGTAATCTAGAATTGCTGTGGAATCCACATCATAACAGCCTGATATAGCAACAACTTGGATCTTTCAACATACCCTAGAAATATTTTAATAAAAAGACTAATAGCATCTAAAGCTCAAAAATAACACTGTAAATACTGTTGTGAAACCTATCCTTCATTGCTGATTTATTATAAAGAAAATCTTTATTATTATTAGGAAATCTTTATAAAAAATCTTATATAGTTTCTTATATAATTTCTTCTTATATAATTTCTAAACCATATATTCAGAACCCAGGTGTTACTGAAATAACCTTCTTTATGCATCTTCTCTAAAAAAAAAAACAACCCCTAAATTCATCAATTATTTGGGAGGCTTCTTAATATACTTACAACAGCCAAGAGGCCTCATTTCAGCATTCTGTGTGTAGACCTGAGAAATATCAGCAATTCTTTTACACAGCATGTCCACAGGAATCTCATAGCCATACTTGTATTTCCAATTAGCTGCCTCATAGCGTGCCCTCTGGACCTGGGATCTGCTGTCAGCTAAGAGCATAAAAAAGATTTAGTTCTTTACAAGGAAAGAATGAACCTCCAAGCCAGACAATTTTCCACATTTATGGATATATATCTCCATTATGTCTTAAGGAAAACAGAAGTAGTACACTATAGCTTTTTCTCCCACCAATGAACAGTGAATGACTCAGCAACAAGCACATGACAAAAATAACAAATTTTAAGATGAAGTTCTATACACAGTATTGTCTTTTTATTCTGAGCCATTCACCAGCTGCCAAAATACTATCTATAACTAACAACTCCCTAAAAACACGTTTTGAGAAGAGAGAATAATGCTTCTCTTGATATTTTTTGGTAAGCTTGAATTTTCCCTAGATTTCAGAAAACAGAAACCCAAAGTAGTATTTTATAATCCTCACCTACTTCTAACCAGTGTCAATTTTATCAGATTTGAGATATACTGACTTACATCCCCTTAAACTATTAACTACATCTGAAATACATCATCTATGAGAGGGGCCTCAGCCCAGTTTCCCTAACAATAGTATCAGTATCTAATTCTATTATACTCATGATTTTTATAAAGCTCACAGTACTCTGAAGATACTGACACTAGCATTTAGATAACTGCAAATCTACTCATATCACTTGAAAAATAAGGCACTTCCTGCCCTGGCTGGTGTAGCTCAGTGGATTGAGCGCAGGCTGCGAACCAGGCATTGCAGGTTTGATTCCCAGTCAGGGCACATGCCTAGGTTGCAGGCCATGTCCCCCAGCAACCGCACATTGATGTTTCTCTCTCTCTCCCTTCCCTCTCTAAAAATAAATAAATAAAATCTTAAAAAAAAATAAGGCACTTCCTTTAGTATAAAACTAGTATAAAAATTAGTATGAAACTCAAAAATATTTTGTAGAAAATAACAAAACTGAGTAGATATCAGGCCAATTACCTGTCATTCCTGTCATCACACAGCCAATGTTTTCGGTTATCTTGAATAAGTGAGTCACTGTGCTGGAATCCAGTAATTTGTCCTAATGAACAAAATAAGTCAAGACAATGAAAATCACAGGTCTCTGTGTAGTGATAAAAATAAGAATGGAATTATAACAATACACTATATAATAAATGTCTTCTGTTCACTTTACAGTTAACACCAATTTTTGAAAAAGGGAAGGGGGACTCTGTTTTCCTTTTTAAGATGAAATGTTTCCTGGGGCAGGACTACAGCTCCCCAAAGTGAGTTTCAAGGTCCATCTGTGAAGAAAAAAGACCCAGAAATCCCACTGTGCTTATCATCATATCAGAAAATTTAATATGTTGATTCTGTCTACTCAAACTGTCCATAGTTGTTTAATAAATACTAAGAAAACAGAGTCAAAGCAAGAATACTGTTAATATATACAGGTAATAATATACCTTTGTACACACTCGTGAAAAATTCTGGCATTACATTCTGTAACAACTGGCTGTAGGGGCAGTATTACTCACGGGTACTTTCTTCTGTGTGACGACTACTGCACAGTCTTTCCCTCTGACAGCTACTGATGTAAGGCCGCCCTGGTTAATGGCCTTAAAAGCATATTCTGGAAAACAGAATAGATTTTTTAAGAGGCAGAATAAGTTATCACAGATTCATGCAATGGGAAAATAAGCAGTTATTAAAAGAATGAGATAGAGCTATAAAAGCTAGCATGGAATATTATCTAGGACATGAAAAGTCAAAATAACAATAATAACAAATCATAGTTAAACCAACTCCATTTCTTTCTATTTTAATGTTATTGAATTCAGTTTTATCAGGCTCAAGTAGCAAATTTCAAATAGATTAATTTTATTAAATATTTATTAATTATGTTTTATCATTAAAAATTTTTTATTGATTGATTTTAGAGAGAGAGGAAAGGCAGTGAAGAAGAAAGGGGCCAGAGAGAGAGAGAGAGAGAGAGAGAACCACTGATTTGTTGCATTCATCCTTTGATTCTTGTATGTGCTCTGAGCAGGGATTGAACCTGGAACCCTGGCATATCAGGAACAACGCTCTAACTGAGCTACCCAGCCATGGCTGTTTTATCATTTTAAAATTTGGTTTTGTGGCCACTGTTTCCACTAAGTCTGGTTTAGCTGGGTCAAACTAAGTTGCTCTAAGTTTTCTCAAGACTTTTTACTTCTGTTAATTTTTGGTCAATAACTAATTTGACTACATGCAGTTTTAATTGTTCTTAGATTCTTTTGCACTGTTTTTTCCCTACCAGACTTTTTCTGTATCACACCTTTTACATTTTTTCATGTTACCTACAACATAGTATTCTTTAGTTTGTCTATAACAAACTCCAGCTTGTGTCCTTGTAGTCGTTGTCAAACCATTACTTAAGTTAAAACAGCTGGATCAAAATAGTAGCACAAAAACAAACTACTCGGCACCATGTAGTTTAGTTAATGACTGCCTCTGGAGAACAGAATTATAGATGAGACTATCCCTTCCTATGTTATGTATTTCCATAATATTTAAATTTAACATTTTATAACTGGCAAAATGGTGACAGAAATTAATATACACTCATTGCAGGAAATAGGAAAAGACAGAAGATAATATAAAAGAAAAAATCACTCATAACTCCAGTCAGTATCTACATTTTCACACATAATAAATGCTTTTAAAATTCTGTCACATATTACTCTGGGCATTGGGTCTAAGGCCTGACCTCATTTGTTCAAAAAGCCATTGGTGATGAGGACTAGCTAAGCATTTTCCTATAACAGGAGTTATAATAAAAATCCTTTATCAAATATTTCTAAATGACTACTGAAGAGAGAACAAGAGTAAAAAGACTCTAGAAAAATCACTTTATTTTTAAATTAGTAGTCTGTTTTTAAAAAGATTTTATTTATTTATTTATTTATTTATTTATTTATTTATTTATTTATTTATAGAGGGGAAGGGAGAAGGAGAGGGAGAGAAACATCAATGTGTGGTTGTCTTTCATGCACCCCCTCCTGAGGACTTGGCCAGCAACCCAGGCATGTGCCCTGGACTGGGAATCAAACCAGCAACCCTTTGGTTCACAGGCTGGCACTCAATCCACTGAGCCACAGCAGCCAGGGTATAGAAAAATCACTTTACAGGAAGTCCTTAAATCTACCTCAGATTTAATTGGCTAATTATATTTTACAATCCTATTACACTGCAACTAACTTCTAAAATCTTTCTAAATGCTTCTCAGTTCTGTTTCTCACATGGCCAAGAAAACTTCTACCAGATCATCCCTCCACAGATTAAAAAAAAAAAGCTATAAACTCTAGAAAAAACAATAACTACCCAAAGAAATAGGAAAGTAGTTCAAAGTAGGCAGATTCTAGAGGAAGAGTCGATGTTTGGAAGAAAGGAATGGCATGCGGTGAATTTTCCACTTTTGTGCTTTATAGCTCGAGTCCACGCTCCAGTCAGCGCTAAACACCCAGAGGAAACCCAGTCCTTTTGGCCTAAAGAACTAGAGAACATTTAGGGTTAGGGGGTAACCACAGATGCTGGAAAGCGAGGGAGAAAGATAATAGAGCCAGAGAGGGAGAGCCGTAACTTCTACATACCAGCATTGCCCAAATCTCTAGCTGATTCCATAACCACACATATACAAGGGGGGACCCCAAAAACCTGGAATTATCTTTTGAAGGGTAGTATAGGCTTCCCCCGCTAGGTCAGTGTACCAGTTGGTGTTGTGAGAGGCTGTGTTCAGCTTCAGTGACTTCCTAAAAAATTTTTATTTACTTTTAGAGGGAAGGGAATGGAGGGAGGAAGAGGAGAGAAACAGCAATGTGTGAGAGATACATCAATCAGTTGCCTCACACATGCCCCCAACTGGGGACCTGGCTTGCAACCTGGGCATGTGCCCTGACTGGGAGTCAAAATGGGGACCTTTCGGTTTGCAGGCAGTAACTCAATTCACTGAGCCACACCAGCCCAGGCTCAGCAAAGTTGTTTTTAAAGACCCTTTCTATACGCTTGGCCATTTCATGATGGGCTGTTTATGAATGTACCTGCCCACACTGCACTGAGTGTTGGACAGTTTTTGACAAAAACTTGCATGACCCCCATGTCCCACCCTCCTTTTCACTGGGCCTCACCCCAAGTGATCTCAATCTTACCGGGAGTGATCTCAATCTCACTCCGAGGTACTTTTTCCTTTCCCTGGATGAGAAAAGTCCTCAAAGGGAAACATTTTGCCAATGTTTGCCATTTGTTTTTGAAACAAAAAATGGCAGAAGCACTAAAAGGCATCAAAATCGATGACTTCAAAAAACTGTTTTGAGCTGTGAAAAAAAAGTCTTGATAGGTGTACTATATTGAATGGAGAGTATTCTGAAAGTGACTGAAGTTTGAACATGTAAGAATAAATACACATCTTTATATACATAAATTCTGGGGGTTTTTGGTCCCTCCTCCTACAAGACAGACTCCAAGCAGCCTAACTAAGGATAAAAAAAAAAAGTGACATTCTGAGCTGCCACCCAAATTAAGTGTCTCCTAGAACAAATCAATGCTCTTTGGAGGAATATAACAGAATCCAGTCTTCACAACCTATCATTCACAAATGTTCAGGTGAATCCAGAATTATTTCACATACAAAAACACACAAATAAACAAACAAACAAACAAACAAAAATCAAAACTAAACTAAAACCAGGAAAATGTGATACATTTGCAAGAGACCAACCCTAAGATAATCCAGATGTTGTATTAGCAAGTGAAGTTATTAAAATTATGCTCAATGGAAAATATTCCCAAAATGAAATGATAGGAAATCTCAGCATAGGAAGTACAAAAGAACCAAAGAGAAACTATAAAACTGAAACAAGTAATTGGAATAAAAAAATTAACCAAATGGACTCAACTGCAGAATGAAGACAATAATGAATAGGTATAAAAATTAGTAAGAGTAAAAAAGACAATATGGGTCAACTCCAAAAGGTACAATACAATGTGTCATCAAAGTCCTATATGGAGAAACAAAAATCAGAAAAAATAATGGCTAAAATGTTTCAAATACAGCTAAAGACATAAAATTCAGATCAAAGATTTAGCAAACTCTAAGTGGGTAAATACAAAGAAAACTGCATGTAGGTTCACTACAGTCAAATTCCTGAAAACTAAAAATAGGAAAAAATTTGAAAACCAAAAGAAAGAAAATATTATACGTAAGAGCACAATGATTTGAATTCTGCAGACTTCACTGAAGATAGTGAAACATCATTAAAGTGTGGAAAGAAAAATCATCAGTTCTGAATTCTATAACCAACAGAAATATCCTCCCACTGCTTGATGGTTTCCTTCTGCTATGAGTGTGCATGTCCAGCTGTCTGCTTCTTAGAGCAGACATGACCTTCCTCTTCCACCAGCCACTGGAGGAGGACTGGGACCCTGCAGATGATTAATTCTGACCCATTCTTGGGGGCCAGGGGTAGTTTCTTGGGGATCATCTTCCATCATCATACCTAGAATCAGATGAGTTTTGGCAGCCTCTTTTTTTTTTTTTCACATCTTGCTGAAGCAAAGTTTTGAAAAACAAAACTATGAACACACCCATTCCCCAGAAGAAATCTGTTATTCAAGATAATCTCCATGAGGGCCGACACCAGATGTCTAACACTTGTGCATGTGAGATGTAAACCACCTTGCTCCTAGTTCCCTGCCTCTGGAGCAACCAAGCAGTCTGACACCTCAGACAAGATTTTTATAGTCTTACAAAAGATTTTATGAATTTGACTCCAAAGGCAAGGGAAGTAATGGCAAAAATAAATGAATGGGACTCTATCAAACTAAAAAAGCTTCTGCACAGCAAAAGAAATTGCCAACAGAACAAAAAGGCAACCAACCAGAATGAGAGATGGTATTTGCAAACTACAGCTCCAACAGGGGGTTAATATCCAAAATATATAAAGAACCCTTACAACTCAATACCAAACAATCCAATTAAAAAATGAGGAGGGGACCTGAACAGACACTTCTCCCAATCACACATACATGTGGCCAACAGATATATGAAAAGATGCTCAACTTCACCAGCTATTAAGGAAATGCAAATCAAAAATATAATGAGATACCACCTCACCCCTGTCAGAATGGCTATTATCAACAAGACAATAACAACTGTTGAGCCCTGGCTGGTGTGACTCAGTGGACTGAGTGTGGGTCTGTGAATCTAAGGGTCACTGGTTCAATTCCCAGTTAGGGGACATGCCTGGGTTGCAGGCCAGGTCCCCAGTGGGGTGTGCCTGAGAGGCAACTACACATTGATGTTTCCCTTTCTTTCTCCCTCCCTTCCCCTCTCTAAAAATAAATAAATAAAATCTTTAAAAGAAAAGTGTTGCGAGAAATTGTGGAGAAAAGGGTACCCTCATTCACTGCCGGTGGGAATGTTAACTCCCACAGCCACTATCGAAAACAGTCTGGTGCTTCCTCAAAAAATTAAGAATAGAGTAACCATATGATCCGGCAATCCCTCTTCTGAGTACCTACCTGAAAAACTTGAAAATATTTATTTGGCAAAGATACATGCTCAGCTATGTTCATTGCAGCACCATGCACAGTGGCCAAGACATGGAAACAACTGAAGTGTCCTTCGACAGATGATTAGATAAAGATTTGGTACAAATAATATATACTATAGAATGCTCCTCAGCCATGAGATGAAATACTGCCACATACAACAACATGGATGGACCTTAAGAATATTATGCTAAGCCAAATAAGTCAGTCAGAAAAGGCGAAGAACCATATGATTTCATGCATACATGGGATATAAAGCTGAAACTCACAGACACAGACAACAGTATTTAGGTTACCAGAGGGAAGGGGTGGGTGGGAGGGGTAGTCAAGGGTAAAGGGGGCCAAATATATGGCAATGGAAAATGATTTCACTTTGGGTGGTGGGCACACAATACAATATACGGATCATGTATTATAGAAATGTCTGCTTGAAACCTATGGAATTTTATCAACCAATGTCACCCTAATAAATTTAATTTTT
This sequence comes from Tonatia bakeri, assembly GCA_004024845.1. NCBI lineage: Eukaryota > Metazoa > Chordata > Mammalia > Chiroptera > Phyllostomidae > Tonatia > Tonatia bakeri. The sequence continues at coordinate 63,864 of PVIA01004912.1, forward strand.
TAAAAATCCTTCAAAAGTGAAGGTAAAATATACTTTTAGACCTGCAATAAGAATGCTAAATGTAAGGTCTTTGGGCTCAAGGAAAAATGATAGCAAATGAAAACTCCAATCTTTAGAAATGAAGAACATCAAGAATGGTAAATAAGACACTTTTATTCTCTTTAATAAAAAAAAAAAAAAAAAAAAAAAAAAAAAAAAAAAAAAAAAAAAAAAAAAAAAAAAAAAAAAAAAAAAAAAACACCTAACAGAAACCGTAATATTGGTGGAGTTTTCAAAATATGTAATTTTACCTATATATAGAAAGGGAGTAAATGGACTTATAAGGTTTCAAGGTCCGTACATTTTATGTGATATGATAAATATTAACTCTAAGAAGACTGGGAGAAGTTAAGCATGTATATTATAATCCTTAGAGCAACCACTAAAAAAATGCAAAGTAGCCAAAAAGCTAATAGATTAAAATGAAATTATAAAAAATATCCAAATAACCCAAAAGAGGGCAAGGAAGGTGGTACAGAGGAACAAACAGAACAGAGTAACAAATAAATAATAAAACAATAAACTTCAATCATGTAACAACTGCATTAAATGTTAATGAACAAAACATTGCAGTAAAAAGCAGAAATTGTCAGAATGGATGAATAAGCAAGACTGAAATACATGCTATTGCCCTGGCTGGTGTGGCTCAGTGGATTGAGTGCCAGCCTGCAAACTAAAGGGTTGCCAGTTCGATCCCCAGTCAGGGCACGTGCCTGGGTTTCGGGCCAGGTGCCCAGTGAGGGGCATTTGAGAGGCAACCACACACTGCTGTTTCTCTTCCTATCTTCCCCTGTCTAAAAAGTAAATAAATAAAAGTTAACAAACAAACAAAAAACCAAATACATGCTGTCTACCAGAGACATACTTTAATAAATGGATAAAAACATATACCATATAAACAGTAGGTATCAGAAAGTTAGAGGGACTATATAGCTTATAAGAGTACTTCAAAAAACATGAAAGGAAAACTGACAAAACCAAAAAGAGAAGTGGCCAATTCCCAACCATTTCAAGTTTATAATAATGTCACTCGGGCAACTACTAGAAACAGACACGTACACAAAAGTAGACACATATGATATGACCCACATTATCAGCCACCTTGACCTAGTTGATCTGAATACTGTTGGGAACAACAAAAGAATATACAGGCATATGCTATAATATATAATAGTATAATACAAATGCACACAGTTCATATGTTAGGCCATAAAATGAGTCTTGATAAACTTTAAAGTATTGAAATCCCTAAGTATTGGCAAATTTAAAAACACTTCTAAATAATCCATGGGTCAAAGAAGTAATCACAAGGGAAATTTAACATTATTTTGAATTGAAAGGTAAAAAAAAATGTAACAAAATTTGTAGGATGCAGATAAAACAGTGTTCAGGAGGGATTTTGTTGCTATGGTGACTAGGCCCTAAGGTGGCGGCCTCTCCACCACAATCCCTGCCTCCTGGTGTACACACTTTTGTGTAACCCCCTCCCCTTGATCGTGGGTAGGACCTAGAACTTGCCTTTAACAAACCGAATATGGCAAAAGTAATGGGATACCTCACTCTTGATTACATTATATGAAACTGTCTTGCTAGCAGACTCACTCTAGAGATTCTTCTTGCTGGCTTGGTAAGTAGCTGTATGGCAATACAACCCCTGTAAATAGCTAGCAAGCAGCTGGGGTCCTCAGTTCCCAGAAAATGAATTCTGCCAACAACTTCACTGAGTTTGGAAGCAGATTCTTCTCCATTTGAGCCTCAAGATGATAACAAAGCTTGGACAACACCACGATTGCAGCTTTGTGAGATCCTAAGCAGAGGACTCAGCTAAACTGTTCCTGGAATACTACTGTCCTAAAGAAACTATGAGATAGTAAGTGTGTTATTTTAGCCTGCTACACTTGTGCTGATTTTTATGCAGTGTAGAAAACTGATACATCATCCTGATATGCCAAAGGTTGTGGGTTCAATCTCCCATCAGGGCACATACAAGAAGCAACCAATGAATGCATAAATAAATGGAACAACAAATCTATGTTTCTTTTTCTCCCTTCCTCTCTCTCTCTAAAAATAAAAAAAATAAAATAAATCAATAAATAAATTTTTTTAAAAACCTGATATACTAGTCTTAATTGTTTATATTAGAAAAGCTAGTAAAGGACAGAAAATTGTACTTGAACATTGATTATAATAAAATTAGGGGAAAAAAGAAAGAAAAGCTCTAAAATCAGTGCCTTAAGTTTTCAGTTTAAGAAGCTAGAAAAGGGCAACGGTAAGCCCAGCTTAGAAGAAACAATAAAGATCAGAAATCAAAGAAATAGACAAAAAGAGAATGTCAGCAGAAATTTGATTTTTTTACCAAAAACAAACAAAATTTTGTTTGTTACCCAACAAAATTATAAATCCAAGTTTCCCCAAATGATACCCATGTCCTAATCCCTAGAATTTGTTAATACTACTTTATGTGGCCCCCCAAAAAGGGTCTTTGTAGATGTGATTAACTTAAGGACCTTGAATGTCCAGAGATTTTCCTGGTGGGCCCTACACGCAATCACATGTATAAGCGAAGCAGAGGAGTTTTCACACCCACAGAGGAAAAGGTGCTGTGACGAGGGAGCAGAGTGAGATTTGACGCTGACGGTGGTCTAGATGATTAGAGTGATGAAGCCCGAAGCCAAAGACTGCTGGCAGCCTCTAGAAGTGGAGGAGGTAAAGAATGCTTTCTCTCTGAGAGCCTCCAGAGAGCACAGCCCTGCCTGACACCTTGATTTTGGTCCAGTGATACTGACTTTGGACTTCTGGCTTCCAGGACGGTGAGAGAATAAATTTCTGTTAAGCCACCAAGTTTGTGGTAATTTATTACAACAGTCACAGGAAACTAATACAAAACCCTAGCTAGACTAATCAAGGGAATGAGAATACAAATCACCAATATCAGGACCAAAAGATGGGGTAATCACTATAGATATTATAAAGGTAAGGAACAATCACTTCTATTCAGATGATTCTAATATCTGGGTCACTATTCTTAATTTTGCCTAATTTTGGTACCACATTTTCAACTGCTTGCTTTTATTACCCAATTGTTTAGAACAAAATTTTGGCTTAAAAATATTCCATTTATGGCCACAGAGAGCTTTTAGTTGGTAATGCCAACTCCCCTCTTACATTATCCTGTGTATTCACAGACCCTGATCCTTCCCATACCCATGTCTTTGCTTCTTTATGTCCCGCCTGGTTGCCCTCTAACTCTTACATCCATCTAGCCAAAGCCTGCCCTTCCCCCTTAAGCCTCTTTCATTTCCCATGGCCTTCCTCCCACTGTTCCAGATGGCATTCTTCAACCCTTTCTTTGAATTTCTATAGCAATTCCTATTTCACCACTAGTTTTAGCATTTTAAAATGTGTATTTCTATCCTCCATATCCAGTGAAGAATCAAAGAAAGTAGGAACCAAGGAAATTAAAAATTAAATTTGCAACCAGAAGATACTAAGTCAAAGGTTGGACATGAACCCAACCCAGCTTACTCAAATTGGCTTAGAATACAGGATTTCCTAGAAAGACTTTATTTATTTATTTTTAGACAGAGGGAAGGGAGGGAGAAAGAGAGGGGGAGAAACATCAAAGCTTGGGAGAAACATCTACTGTTTGCCTCTTGCACACCCCCAACCAGGGACGTGACCTGCAACCCAGGCATGTGCTCTGCCAGAAATCCAACAGGTGACCGACCCTTCTGTTTGTGGTATGATGCCCAACCCACGCAGCTACACCAGTCAGGGCTCTAGAAAAATTTTAACTAAAATGGATTTATTTATTATTTTTTTTAAGGAAAAAAATTTCTGTTAATACTTGACCCTCATTCGCACATAGCAAAATCATCTAAGGCTGGCACGTGTTTTGCAGTTTTCTAGTTCCCACCACTTCTTGTCACATCTCACCAAACCTATTTTACTCATGTGTATTGCTTATCTGGTCTGTTTAAATGCAAAACAGAAAAGCAACAAGAGATAAAGCTACCCTACCATGTAATAAAATCTTGTTTCATAAAAAATATTTTACACATTAAAAAAATGCCTCTTAATACAGAATGCTCCTGTGAATTAAAGGGGCCCTCTTCCTTTCTCCCTCTCTATACTAGTTCTATCAACAGAACTTTCTGTGATGATGGCAATGTTCTATATTAACACTGTCCGGTATAATAGCCATTAGCTACCTATGGCTATTAAGCACAAGAAATGCGGCTAATGCAACTGAGGAACTGAATTTTAAAGTTCTTAAAGAATTATCATTCCTACTGTTCATCTTTTTCTTCTCTGAACTCCTCAATCTTTATCACTACTCCCATTTATCTCTTCAGCCAGCTCCTTAAACATGAGTATTTCCCAGGATTCTGTCATTTCTCCCTGTCCCTGGATGCTTTTATCTTATCACTGCTAACTCTGTCATCTTTAGCACTTAACCCATACTTACGCATGTCTATTTTGTACACAGACATGTACAAAAATAAACACCTCTCTCTATAAATCTACTTTTCTTATAGTCCTTATCTTAAACCATGGTATTCCTAACTGCTCAGTTTTTCAAGCTACAAACCTGGGTACCATCCTTAATTCTTCACCTCTTCTCTCTCAAATGTCCACTCTCAGATCTACTCAGTTTCTTCTTCCTCTTTCTCTGCCAGTACCTTAGTTCACTCACTAGGGTTTATACAGATTAGTGAACAAGCTTTTTCTAATTGGTTGTCCTGCCATCATTCAACTCTCCTGCATTCTGACTTAATACTAATCCTATCATTCTGAAAGACCTCCGCTAGCTATGCCTAAAACCCAAGGGACAAAATCCAAATCCTCACATGGACCCAAATCTCTAGAATTTTTGCTACAATCTACTCTTCCGGCCATCACTGTCTATGCTCCAGTCACAATGGCCTATGCACTGGCCCTCCAGAATTTCCTCACCTGATCTCCATCTAGATCATTTCATCTTCTGTGAGCAAAGGCTCCTGGCTCTCCCTGGCAGTGTCACTTCCCACAGTACCCTTCTTTGCACTGTCACTTTAGTAGTATGTTGCAATTTTCAACAAAATTCTGTATAAATCACAGGTGGCAAACATAAGGCCCCAAGGGCCACTTTGTTTTATCCGGCTGGCACCTTCTTTCTACCTGGTGGCAGCGCCGAGCTCTCACTTGACTGTTAAGGAGTAGCTACATTTATACAGTTCTAAAATTACACTCTGCCCTTTGAAGGCAACCGAGAGGCTGATGGGGACCCCGGTGAAAATGAGTTTTATATCCCTGGTATAAATGAATCGCCATTGCAACACTATTATACTAACACTTAAATTTTGTAATAATTTCCAGAAAACTGGAAAATGTCAAGAGTAAAGGATCGAGAGATAACTTCATAACTAAAGACACACTGGTAAGGGCCCCGGCTGGTGATGCTCAGTTGGTCAGATTGTAGTCCAATAAACTGAAAGGTGGCAGGTTTGATTCTGGTCAGGGCACATGCCTAAATTGTGGTCAGCCAATCCCCAGTCAGGGTGCATACTAGAGGCAACAGATCATTATTCCTCTCTCATGTCAATGTTTCTCTCTCTCCCTCCCTTCCCCTCTCTCTAAAACCAGTAAGAAGGTCCTCAGGTGAGAATTAAGGGAAAAAGACACTGGTAGGGTAAAAAGTAGTATCACAGTGTACAGCAGAGGTGAGGAAAAGGCCAATTAAGAAAAAATATAGAAACTTCAGGCCAAGATGGAGGCATAGGTAGACACACTGTGCCTCCTCACACAACCAAGATAGGGACAACAATTTAGAAACAGAGTAACAACCAAAACTGACAAAAAATTGATCTGAATGGAAGCCAGACAACCAAGAAGTTAAAATACACACGTTAATCCAGACCCGTACGAGGGGCGGAGCCAGACGAGGGTTGCAGCTGGGAGAGCAGAGAGCGTTGGGACTGGGCGAGTAAGGCATCCCGGCGCACAAGACCACTGCGGGTGGACCCCGGCCAAGGGGTGGCAACCAGAAGACCTAGTGAGGTGGGGACTGTGAAGCAAGGCACTAGGCGCATCCCAGGATCACAGGGCTGGGAAATCGAGACTCGGGACACTGATGGAAGACACGTGTGGGGGTTGAGGCACACAGAGACACCCAGTCTCACAGGAGAGGTCCTTCAAGGGTCCTATAGCGTGCACAAGCCCACCCACACTGGAATTAGCACCAGAGGGGCCCAGTTTGCTCGGGGAAAGCAGCGGAAGGGACTGAGGTCCCACGGAGAACGGGACAAGTGCCATTGTTCCCTCTCAGACCCTGCCCCCACATACAATGTCACAACCCAGTGACTGGGCTGACCCGCCCTGGTGAACACCTAAGGCTCCGCCCCTCATACGTAACAGGCTTGACCAGACCAAAGGGAGGGGGGGAAGATGGCTCAAACATAATTGAAAGCCCCTCAACCAGTACTTTTAAGCCACGGAGAGATAGCCAACTTATCAGATGCACAGTTCAAAGTACTGGTGATCAGGATGCTCACAGAATTGGTTGATTTTGGTCGCAAATTAGATGAACAAATGAAGGCTACAATAAGTGAAAGGAAGGCAAATGCACAGGGAACCAACAGTGATGGAATGAAAGCTGGGTCTCACATCAATGGAGTGGACCAGAAGGAAGAAAAAAACATACAACCAGAAAAGAATGAAGAAATAAGAATTCAAAAAAATGAGGAGAAGCTTAGGAACCTCCAGGACATCTTGAAATGATCCAACATCCAAATTATAGGGGTACCAGAAGGGGAAGAGGAAGAGCAACAAGAGGAAAAGGTATTTGAACAAATAATAAAGGAGAACTTCCTTAATCTGGCAAAGGAAATAGACTTCCAGGAAGTCCAGGAAGCTCAGAGAATCCCAAAGAGGTTGGACCCAAGGAGGAACATACCAAGGCACATCATAATTACATTAGCCAAGATTAAAATGAAGGAGAGAATCCTAGAAGCAGCAAGAGATAAGGAGACAGTCATCTACAAAGGAGTTCCCATCAGACTGTCAGCTGATTTCTCAAAAGAGACCATACAGACAAGAAGGGGCTGGAATGAAGTATTCCAAGTCATGAAAGGCAAGGACCTACATCCAACATTGCTCTATCCAGCAAAGCTTTCATTTAGAATGGAAGGGCAGATAAAGTGCTTTTCAGATAAGGTCAAGTTAAAGGAGTTCATCATCACCAAGCCCTTATTTTATGAAATGTTAAAGGGACTTATCTAAGAAAAAGAAGATAAAAAAACATGCATAGCAAAATGACAGCAAACTCACAATTATTAACAACCACACCAAAAACAAAAAAACAAAAAGAAACTAAGCAAACAACTAGAACAGGAACAGGACCACAGAAATGGAGATCACATGGAGGGTTAGCAACAGGGGAGTGGGAGGAGGAGAGGGGGGTAAAAGATACAGAGAATAAGTAGCATAGACAATAGGTAGAAAATAGACAGGGGGAGGGCAAGAATAGTATGGGAAATGTAGAAGCTAAAGAACTTATGACACATGGACATGAACTAAAGGGGGGGAATGTGGGTGGGAGAGGGTGTGCAGGGTTGAGGGAGTGAAGGGAGGAAATGTGACAACTGTAATAGCATAATCAATAAAATATATTTAAAAATATATAACGATTTGGGGGCAGTATTTAAAAGTCTTGCTTATATATTTATTGAAAACATATTTAAGTAAAAATTTTTTAATCCTCACCTGAGAATGTATTTATTGATTATAAAGACTGAGGGGGAGAGAGAGAGAGAGAAACATTGACTGGTTGCCTCCTGTACAAGCCTGGACCGGGGATCAAACCCTTAATTCTTCAGTGTACAGGAGGACGCTCCAATTAACTGAGCCACTTGGCCAGGGCTGTATTTATTTTTTTAAAGCCATAATTCATATGCTGGAAATAGTAATTATATACTTTATTTCCATCACTAAAGATTTGGGGGGTTTTATGGATAAAATCCTAGAAACTTGCAAAACTAGTAAACACTATTATGTTAATTTCAGTAATCTGTTCTTGAATGTTCAAGATTATGCAGGAAAATGGTAACTGATAGCCCATTTTCCATTTTTAAATGGGAGAAATTACAATGGATTATCCTCAACCATGAGTCACCAATATCTTAAACTGTAACTTAAATAGTAAAATACATACCTATATGTAAGTATTTGGTTGAATACTTACATATAGGTATGTAAGTATATAACCATATGAAACAGCTATTTTATATGTAAAAAAAGTCAAGATCAGCAGTTTCATATGGCTCAACCTAACAGCAAACCATAAGATTAGAATGTAAATAGCTTCCTTCATTACAAACAAAATGGTTAATAAACAGTTGTTTTGAATAGAGACAGTATTCTCTTTGTCTCAGTAATCTCTTACTCACTTAGCTTCCTTTCCTACAAAAGTTTCCCAGCTTTCCTGGGACTCATTTGTACAAAACTAGGCAAAAACAGGGGCTAAATCTAAAAGGCACTGTGACAGAGATCAGGACAGGCATACAGTGCCGGGCAAGGGCTCCCAGTACGGCCTGCTCAGTGCGATGCTGGCAGTAGCGGAGATGCGCATTTCCTGTACGGATGCTCACCAGCATCTACAGGTGATTCTGAGGTTCCGTCAACTACAGGAACGTACCTCAAGATTTCTGTCACCCATACTTTTGTTTATAATGCTGTACTGAGTTTTGGGAGATAAAGAAACCTTTCTCTCCCCATATAAACATGCACTGGGAAAGTCTATGAAGTTTGGTTATTAAAAAAACAAGAAATGTTCTCCTGGGGAAGGCAGGATATGTCTACATTCAATTTTAATGCTGTGTGACTACAAACATTTTGTTATTAAGATTTTTTGAAGTTGTTCATTCTGTCTTTTTTTTTAAATTTGCATTTCCTTTTTTTAAATTTTATTTTAATGATTGTCCAAGTACAGTTTTCTCCCCTTTACTCCCAATCAAGCCCACCCACCCTATTCTGTCTTTCCTTAACGTTGTAACTCAGCTGGAAAGTGTGTCTCATTTCATGGTGCCTCCAAACACTACACTTTCAAACAGTGATCTTCAAGCGGATGGAGTCACTAGAAAGCTGAGTACTAGTGGGAAGGCGAATATGAAATTTCAAAATATAACAGTGTTTGATCACGTTACTTTTTTGCGTAGTTACATTAGGTATGTATTTAAACATATATACGTGTGTGTGTGTGTGTACACACACATACGTTTAATTTCAAATCAGAATCAAGGAGGGCATGAGAACTCTGGGTTGAGAAATACTACTTTAAAACCCGAATTTTTTTTAGCAGCAAAAAAGGGCAAATACTAAGCACTTCTCAGTCCATTTATTTGTAAAACTCCCGATTCCATTTTTATCAGCTACCTATTTCTTCCTGAAACAGTTATTGAACACTTACTATGTGAAACTGCACTTAAGTACTTTACATCTATTAACTCATTAAATCCTTACAGCCCTAAAAGGTAGGTGTAATTATTATCTCTATTTTACACATGAAGAAAGTTCTCATAGTTGGTGTGGAACATGGACTCAAACCCAGGAATGCTGGCTTCATGCACAATGTCACTTCTAGATTAAAAAATTGTTCTCTTCCGTCTGTTTCCACCAGCCCATTTCTTTCCCGTTCCTTATCAGTATGCTCCCCTCTTAGAAGCAACCAGGCATTGATCACATCCACCTGGCGAGTAAATTCAAGTGACTGCTCCTCTCCTCTCTTGCCAGACCTATCCAACAAAAGATCAGCAAGCAGAAGAGGAAGGCCTGAAAGCAGCCAGGCTTATTTGCTCCACTTGGGCCTTAGTTCCCCTTCTGATAACTTGGGGAATCCCTGAAATGAGATTTCAAAGCTAGATGTTCTGTGTATAGCTCTACAGTTTCTCTGCACACGCATGTGCGCACGCACGCGCACACACACACAACTTGAATACACATGTCAACAGAAATTTTTCAATAGTTACAAAGGGTACAAATGACAACCAAGTCTCCCTACTCCCTGAAAACGCACGCTGTCAATGATTTGTTTATAATTATGGTTAGCATTTTAACTTTAAATTTATACTTCTATTTTTTGATTTATCAACTTTAGACTATATTTATCTCTTGAGTCCCAACTACAAAAGATGAGGAGCATACTTATCTCTCCATTAATTTTTCCTCCCTTTGTCACCTCCTCATTTTTGTTATATTATTTTTCCACTGTCAGTGTTAAAAGTTTGCACACTATAATTTTTATATGCTTTGTTTTAGGTGTATTCTAAAGTTTATAAACTATTGGGTTGGCCAAAAAGTTCATTTAGTTTTTTTCAGCATGATGGCACTAGTAGTGCTTAGCTGTCTTTAACTTCATTCAAAACAACTTTGTTCGACTGAATTGGGACAGCTGTCATATCAGTGTGCATTTAAAAAAAACCATCAAAATTGGTGAAGTTTTCTGCAGCCATTTAAAGATTGAAGATAGAAGAATATATGCAACGTTTTTGGCATATTATGCTTTCCTATTTCAAGAAACGTAAAAACGCAACTGAATTGCAGAAAAGATTTGTGCAGTATATGGAGAAGGTGCTGTGATTGACCAAATGCATCAAAAGTGGTTTGCAAAGTTTCTTGGTACTAATGACATTGTAACCAAGTAATTCTTAGCCGTGGGGATGTCTTTTGCTTTGAAAAATGTTTACCAGAACCCCTGGACTCTACCCACTGGAGGCCAATAGTGGGAGATAACCCACATACTCAAAATATCCAAATCAATAAAGTTACTGGTGAAAATGTAAAATGTGTCTTTTACAGAAAAAAACTAAACAAACTTTTTGGCCAACCCGATAACAAACAGCATGTGTGATATTATGGTAATGTACATATATTTCACTAGAGAAGCAAGCATGGACAGGAAATATTCCAGATCTACAGAGCATTTAATCAAACAGCTCCCACGCCCCAACCCCCTCAAAAAAGCCAAAGAATTAACAGGAATCTAGTAATATTTACTGAGCACTTAATACTGTGCTAGGCACTCTACATACATCACTTTATTTAATCCTCAAAACCACCACATAAGGAAGAGATTATTAGCTCAACTTTGCAAAGAGAAGCTACGGACGGCTAAAATTCTATCACTTGGCCAGCTAGTAGGGAGCAGGAATCTGAATCCAGGTATGGGCTCCAGGGCCCGAACTCTTCATCACAATACTGCTTGCTCATACTAACTATTCTTTCACTTTCCTTTTCCCAGCACTGTCTAATCAGTGCCCTGAATAGCAAAGAGAATAATGCTCTTCAACAAGGCAGAGTTTAAAATCATTCTGTCTAGAGATTACTAATCAAAATATTGACTATATTTTTCAACTGGGGATGAGTTAAAACGGTTAGTGAATCACCAATATGATACTGTTTCTTGGTATATTATATACAGTATGTAGCCATACAGTGGACTGGTTTCATTCCAAATTACCTTTGACTCTACTTCTGAAATTTACAGATGTAAATCAGGTTCTCTTGGTATTAAATTTTCTATGGCAAGAGGTTAAGAGTCAGAGTTATAATCATAACCTAAACCCTGACACTATTTCCACCTAACAGGATACACTGTTATACTAAATAAATAACTAGTTTAGACTTTCTTTCCACTAAAACTTTCTTCAGTAAACAGCTGGTTCACCACACCTTATCTACATTCAGAACCAGCTTTTAAACTACAGGAGCAGTCAAACAGATGTGGGTTAAAAGTAGATGTTACTTTCAAGAGCAGCTCACTCTATCTACCAGCTTTCCGAAGATATCCTGAGCTCTGCAGATACTAGTAATTTAGCATTCTCCTTTTTTTAATCCGTTTGTTTACGTTATCTGCCATTCCCTTTAAGTTGTGAGCTTCAGTATGAGAGGGGGAGACATCTTTGCATCCCCTAGGATCAGCAGTGTCTGGCACACAGAAGACTCTAAATCTCAGTGTGGAAACAACCACAGAAAAAGAAGTGCATGCTGCAAACAAAGGAAAACGGAGAGAGAACGTTTTAATTGGGCGGTTAAAGAACCAATTACTCTTTAGAGAACTACAAACGTTGGGTCCACCTAGGCCTAACTGTAACAAGTGAACAGGCGTCCGGAAGTCGGAGTCAGGTATTACGGTCCTACCCTGCTTAGCTGTTTATTGTGTCCAAGCAGTGAAGCCGCTCGTCCTGAATAACAATAGGCCTTCAGCCTTCGGGTCCATGATCCCTGCCTCCAGACTGCGGTGAGACCACCACGGGACGTCAAGCCAGACTAGGCCCCTCTCCTGCCCCAACTCTGGCCACGCTTCGGCACCGGTCTAAACTCCAGGCCGTAACATGACAGAGCAATTCGAGGGGACCAAAGGCGCACCTGGTTCACTCACCTACTTGGTAGAGCCGGCCTTCAGGTGAAAAAATGGTAATGTGGCGGTCAAAGCCAGCGCTGGAACCACGGGACATGTTGGTGCACCTACTACTTCAAGAACAGTATCTGGGTCCCGTAGCTCCCGCACCGCGCGCATTAACCCCTCCGGAAGTTGCAGCGACTGCTTCCGGTGCATTGGCCGGCTTCTGTCGCCCGGAGCGCCGAACTCACGACTCCAGCGTCAGCCGGGCCGCGGAGGGAGCTCCGAGGCCCCGCCCCGGCACGGTGTGGAGAAAGCGAACGCAAGGCTTCGGTGTGCGCTTGCGTCAAGCTCACGTCGGAGCGCCTTCGGGCACCCGGTGAACTCGAGCTGCGTCGGTTTAGACCTGTCATCTGGAAAATGAGTTGATTATGGCAGGAGAGAAGAAGAACTTTCTGGGGACCCAGAGTAATGATTTGCCATTCAGTGCGACCTAAACGGATTGTGTGTTTCCCAAGTCTGTTGTTAGATTTGGCCCCTATATAGCCAGCGTGCAAGATTGCTGGCGTCCTTTCTAACCTTTTCTTTATTCACCCCCTTGCCTTCCTTCTGCGGGGAGAAATGGATTGCAGCCGTGAATTTTAGGTGCAGGAGGGAGTGGGTTCTGGTAGCCACTAGAAAGAGAAAAATTTCTTCTGGCTAGGCAAGATCTTTTGGCCAGCAGCCCTGACAGTTTTGCCTTGAAAGTGCAGTTGAAGTTGAAATACAGGTGTAAGGGAGGAATTATGAGGTTAAGTAGCAAGTAGCTTTGATTGATCATGAACAAGACCAGAATAAACGGGGCTCGTAGCAGGCTGGTTTTGGACGGACTAATGAGAGTAATTCCAAATAGGCGAGGCAGCTCTGGGGTGTTTTTTCAAACTGTAAAACTGTGCCTATTTTGATTTTACCCCAAGGCACGCTCCTATTTAAGGAATATAAAATGCAAAACATGATGTTAGGCTTGTGGGCGCCCCCTCCCCACATAGTGTGTGCACCAGGAAAGCCAGATATACCAAGGCTTCTGACACTTTAATGCCTGCCATAAATACATGCTTAAGTAGGGATTCTTATCTATTTAATGTACTTTCTCTTAAACTCACTTTTCACTTAAATGAAAAAAACTCGTAAGAACCTCTTAAGCAGTTTCTTGAGGAAGCTCCAGTTTCTCAAGTATTTTTAAAAAATAAACTTCTATTTTATTGACCTGAAAAAAATTCAAAACTGAAACATGATTGAGAAAATACTAAGTGCAAACAGCATCTCTGGCACACAGGGTACTTTCCAGCTCTGGCTAATTCCCAAGAGTACTAATAAAAGTTGTCCCTTGCTCTGGTTCAGGTCCCTACACTCATGACCAGCTCCTCTGGACCTTTTGAATATTTTCCCTCAGACCCAGTGAGCTTTGCGTACTGTAATTCCTACAGTTTGCCTGCATGTCATAGATAAAAAGAGTTCTCTGTAAGACTGCATGGAGGGTGAACTCTCAGTTTCACAGCCACAAGAGCTCTCTGTGTACTGATGTCTCCCAAAGCTATGTCTTTAGCGGGACCTTTTCAAGTGCTGAGTCTTCTCCAATTGTCTATGAGATATTTTTCACATCGAGACACATGGTACCTTAAAACCCAACTCGATGAAAACAGAACTCCTTATCTCATCTCTTCCCTCCAAAGTAATCCCTGCCTCTCACACCACACTTTCCAAGTCCTCAGAGCCAAGACCTTACAGTGGTCTTCAATTCTCCAAAACTTCCTATTCTGTCCCCACATTATCATGAGTCTTCTTTTTCTGCTTCCCTTTTTGTTATATAATTCATAATTTTGTTCACTGTTTACTCTTCCCCTCACCCCCCACAATCTAAGCTCCATGAGGACAAGAATCTTTGTTTTGTTCAGTACTCTAGGTCAGGCAACTTGAAAAATACCTGGCATATATTCAGTAATAAATATTATTGAATGAATGGTTCCCTTATAGCACAGGGGTTAGGAGTGCATCTTTTTCTATGTAAACCTGAATTTAAGTCCTGCTTTTGACAGTTCTACATGTGTGACCTCATGCAACCTTCCTAAATCTGGGTTCCCTTATCTGTTACATTTGGATGAGATCTACTTTATGGGGGCTGTTGTGAGGATTAAATGAGAGAAGGGAAGTGAGGCACTAAGCAGAGTACCTAGCACACACTCAGTACTAATTAAATAGCTGTTATTGTTGTCTGGCCAGTTACCAAACTCTGTTCATTATTCCCATAGGATGACTGTCTGCTTTTCATTTCTGCTGCAACTATCCAAATTTAGACTCTTTTTACAGATTGCCTAGTCTGGCACAGTAGAGTCTCTTATTAATCCACATTCTTGGAATCATTTGTCTTGAGCAAGATCTCATTGGGTTGCTCCTCTGTGTAGATTTCTTTGGGCTACTGAATAAAATTGTCTTTACCTTAGTGTTCAGTTTTCTACAAGTTCACCTGTAGCTTTCTTTGCAGCCTTCTCTTCCACTTCACCTTCCTGTTTCCATTCCCAGGCCACCTCACAGCACTGCCGTGAACAGCACTGCAGGTCACTGCTCAAACTCCCATTTCCCCCACACCCCGATTCCTCCTGTGTATACCATTCATTCCCTTCTCCTCTTCTAAGAAGCTCAGATCCTCCAATTGACCTCTTCGTCCCTAAATGCCCAGTGCATAGAGTTTGAGTCTTTTGTTGCCTGAACCTAATGAAATGGCCATTTTTGTAGGTCAAAATGGTCAAACATTGATAATTATATGGTTTAACTTAAAGAGTTGCATTGCTGGGCTTCACCAAAGATTGGCCAGGCAGAGGCTGGGTACTTTTCATCTCTGTATCCTCTGTCACCCCTGGCATGGAGCTTGGTTTTTTAAAGTTCAATAAATGACTGTTAAATTGAACTGAAAACTGTAGAAAGAAAGGGCACATGTTTTCATAGCTGAAATCCTTTCCTTCCCACATAGACGTGATTGCTGTAAAGCACCTCTGGATAGTCACTGCCCAGGGGGATATTTTAAACCACGCTGTAGGCCATGGGAATTATCTGACCCATTAGACAAATCCTGATTCCTCACTGAGGTTGCATTTAAGCTGGGCCCTGAAAGACACAGAGGATTTGGGATGCTGTAAACACTTTAATACTCTTAAGGATATTTCCTGGAAGGAATTGACCTCATTTTCAATAGAAACACAAACTGAAAGTGAGGATTGGACATGGCCACTGCCCTCTGACTAGACTTGTTTTGCTCCCCAGCACATCCTCACTGCCCAGCAGTGCCTGGCACAGGGCACGCACTCAGTGCGCGCCCTGAATGTGCGTTCTCTCTCTGGGTTTTCTGTTATGGTTCTTTTGTATTTGAAGAGATTTGTGACTAAATGAGAAATCCAGATCTCAAAAACCTAAAAGGTCAGAGATTTTTATATTAGGATTTCAGATTTTTCCATAGAAGCAAATTAATTCCTTTGGGAAATCTTTCAGAAAGACAAAACCTTTTGCTGATTCCATTGCTAAGGGAAATCCCCTGGAAGCAGATTTCATGAATATGTGCCACTGGGTGCCAAGTAGTGGCTAAACTACTCAGCCAGGTGGACTTCCCCTTGGGTTGGGGAGCTTTCACCAAAGGCTGAGTACAAATACTACTGCAGCTTTAACACAAGCCTATGGGGGCAGACTTGCTGTGTCGGTATGGAAAGTTTGATCTTCCTTTCTGTGGGGCCACCAAGTTAGACTTTTTGATATGACTTTCTGGTTTTTTGAAAAATTTCAGAGATGACTTGACATCTCGTGCATCTTGGAAAATCTCCTGGGGGCCTCCGTTTGGCAAGGCCCACATTCTCCCCTGGGGGTGGAGGTAGGTGGAAGGTAGGGGTTACCCATAAGGCAAAGGTAAAGAGTGGCAGTGTAGATTCCCAGTGACTGCAGACATGCTGAATGACATGGCGTTTAAAGGCAAGATAAGAATTTAGCTCTTAACTTAAGATGTTCTGCTGACAGTTTTGGTGAGCCAGGCAATATAAAAATAAAGCTTTTCTGTGTTTCCATGTGATAGTAGCAGGTGTTGAAACACAATGTCCTGTGAGTTGGTCATAAACACTGGCAATAGAGTGTCTTAGGAAAGTTAGGATTCCCCAGTGTTAGGGGCCCCAAAGGTCAAGTGTGGCCAGGACAGAGCTTGGGATGTAGCAGCTCTGGGTGAACAGTTGGAGGGAGGTAGATCTTTGCCCACCTCCCTGGCCAGACTTTCGCCAATCAGACGCTTCCTCATGGGACTAAGGGTAAAACCTGGCTCCCCTTGTATCTGTCCCTGTGATTATCTTTCTTACACCCATCTTGGTCCTGCAGTTCTTCCTGTGCCCCAGCAGCTTTGGTTGGCTGCCTAGATGTCATCCTGGATGAGTCTCTGGGAAGGACAAAAGGGTGATTTCTCTGTACTCCAGTTCTATAATTTATGGGCAAAAGAGAGGGACAGGTGAGGCACCAAATGTGGGGGTTGGGGGGTGCTCACATGAGGCACTTGGTCATGTTGCTACTCAAAAGCCCTTCAAACCCCCTCCCTGGCCAGATTCCAATAAAGCAACACTCCCCAGCCCCCTTGTCCGTAACATCCAGTGTGGTTCTCTTGCCCTCATCACCAGTGGTGGGTACAGTGCAGTGTGTACCAACACAGCAGTCGCACAGCTGTCATTTCCCACCTCCATCCTTTCCTTACCAGTCAGTGTAATTCTGTGCCTGGACTATGTCAGTCATCCCCCAAGTAATGCTGTCCTTTGATTTGAAAGGGAATAAACTTGTATCAGCTCCACCCACAGGACATTTAATAAAAACTACCCCTTCTTTAGAACCTAAACCTTTAGCTCTCTGTTTACCCTTGATTTTTAGCTGAAACAGCTTCAGTATTACCCTCTTACAATTGTGATGCATCTCTTGTTTTTCAACTCCCCTTAAATGAAGACCCAGTGCTCAACTGACTGACTAGCTTTTTGTTTCTGGAAGCCTTGGACTTTGAGAGACACTGAGAATCCTCATGGGTCTTCACAGAATACTGGAGGAGGTAATGGAAGACCCCAGCTGGCTGGGGCTTAACCGTTGGTGGTTTTTGACATACAACTTCCCCTTAGGCATGCTAACACAGGAAACCCTTTACGGCTTGAGAGCGCAGCAAAGGTTCCAGTGAAAAGTAAGATGGGGAACGGAGGGGCCCAAGTTTTGAATGCGGTCAGGCTCGGCTCTGAGTGTCGAAAGCACTGGATTTGAATTTGAGCCTTGCCACGGACTACCTGGTGACCGTGACCAAACAGGTGTGCTATACCCACCTTATAAAGGTACAGAGGGAAAAAATATTAACCACTGCAGTGAAAGTAAGCCACCTACTAGTAAACTTGATCTGAGCTTCTCTCAGCAAAAGGAAGGAGCACTAGTGAGTGAGATCTGGCTATGTTGGCTATTTTGCCGATTTTCACACCTATGGTGCTTCCCTACATCTTAGAGTTTTTATGAATGTGACTTAACTTTATTCACCCTGTTCACCACTATTACCCTTACCCCTACTCCCACTCCAACAGCTTGATCACATGTGGGGAGGGAGGTGTAGAGGTTGGCCAGGAACCAAGAAAGTGAGTCAAGAACAGAGAGGAAATAAGACTCATCAGCCTTCCCTTTAGCCTGGAGATACTTCCTCTTCCTTGAGGTTTCCTAATTGGCTTCCCCTAATTCCTATTTTCTTACCACAAAATTAAGTCATCTCTGATGCTCAGAAAGAGCCAAGTTCTCTCGGGATAATGGGAGAGAGCAAAGGAATGCTGTTTCTGATCATTATCACCAATATTTTGTCACTAATTTAGGAACCAGTTCTTGAGAACCCACTTATCAATGGGAAAGCAAGAGAGTGCTCTAGTTTTATTTTCTGCTTGCTGTGAAAGGACGTGATGGCCTTGAGCCAAGGTCCCCAACTTCACCCAGACTGCGTTTCATCCACAGCAGTGAGACAAGGGCAAGTTTCAAATATCACCTGCAGACAACACATTGAAAACATTTCCAAGATTAAGTACAGCGTAGGGGATATAGTCAACGATATTGTAATGACTATGTATGGTGCCAGGTGAGTACTGGAAATATCAAAGGGAACACTTTGTAAAGTATATGATTGTCTAACCACTATACTGTACACCTGAAACTAATTCAAAATAATATTGAACATAAACCGTAACTGAAAACTAAAATTTAAAAATATCAGAAAAACAGCCCAGGCTGGTGTGGCTCAGTGGATTGAGCATGGGCCTGCAAACCAAAGGGTCACTGCTTTGGCTCCCAGTCAGGGCACATGCCTGGGTTGCAGGCCAGGTCCCTGGTAGAGGGCATGCAAGAAGCAACCACACATTAATGTTTCCCTCTCTTTCTTTCTCCCTCTTTTCCCCTCTCTCTAAAAATAAATAAATAAAATCTAAAAAAAATCTATCAGAAAAACAAAAAATAATAATACACTTCCAAGATTAAAAACTCTGGAATTACATCTTATAGGTACAGAGCAAATTTTATTACAGTTATCATAGTGCCATGTACATAGTAGATGCCTAGTAAATATTTAATTTATTTAAGACATAGAGGAGTTTAAGGGTAAGACTGAGAGGTGACATTGAGAAGTTATTATTTCCTGAGAATCAGTCACAACTTCACACTCTGAAGACTATGTTCCTGAGCTAGCCAGAGCACACACAAAATACCTAGGCGCAAGAGGGGAATTCACTAAGAAGAAGTGGGAATCGGGTAAAAATCCAGAAGACATTTTCAAACAACTCCAAAGCAATTCAACAGACATTTACTGAGCCCCTTCTATGGGCAAGAAGCTGGGCTGGCTGCTCTGGGAGACACCCAGATGGGGTCCCCGCCAGAGTTCAGTGGGGAAATGAAACATGCATAAAAGCAATGCTAACATGAGGCAGCTCATGGTACATAAGTCAGGGACCTGAAAAGTGCTGCAGATGGGAAATTACCTTGGGCCACAGGGATGCAAGCTGCCTGCTAGAAGTCTATCTGAGTTCAGCTTGGGAAGGCAAGGACTCTGACAGGTGCGTTCATTGTGAGGAGCAGTGTGGGTGACATCACAGCGCCACGTGGAATGGGGGTGGTATGAACAAAGAAGCAGACAGGGGGAAAAGCCTGTGTTTAGGGCATGGCAATAGCCTACTATGACCAGGACACAAAAATGTTCTGGGTTAGGGGACAAATGCAGGCAGGAGGACTTGGATGTCAAGCTAAGGACATAGGCTCTGGTTGAAAGGCAGTGGGCAGCATGATTGGACTTACGCTCTGGGACTGAGATTTTCAACCTTTTTCATCTCATGGCACACATAAGTTAATTACTAAAAATTTGCGGCACACCAAAATATATTTTTTGCCAATCTGACCCCAAAAAGTATAATTTTGATTTGTTCACACCAGAGGCTATTATTGTGTTGGTTGTCATTTTTTTTTTTTTTAATTTGACAATTGAAGGAAAAAGAAGTCTGTGCCCCTGACCAAATAGTCAGGTATTGCATGCTTTAAAAATTCTTCTGGCACATCAGTTGAAAACTGCTCTGGGAAGATAAACCTGTGGCAGTATTTGATGAGCTGTAGACAGAGGTAGCAACCAGGAGGCTATTGCTCACAGTCCCGGTGAAAGTTTCTGAAGGCCCAAATTGAGGCAGTGGTAATAGGGATGGAAAGGAAAGAAGATCTGCGAGAGATTTTTCAGTAGCTGTCCCCCAACATTAAACATAATACACTATTCATCGTAGCACTCTTTGTAATAAGCCAAAACTAGAAGCTATCCAAATGCCCATCAACAGTAGAACGGATCAATTGTGGTATACTTACACGATAGAACACTGCATAACAACAATAACTAATGAAATACAATGACTTGTAACAATACGGATGAACCTCACATGAAGTTGAATGAAGGAAGACAGCCACAAAAAAGTACATCCTGGATGATTCCATTTATACAAAGCACAAAGACAGGCAAAATGAAATCTATACTGTTAGGAGACTAGAGAGGGGTTGCCTTTGTGGGGTCAAGAAATGATGGAAGCAGGCACAAGGGGACATCTAGGTTCTAGTAACAAGCATGACAGAGATTCTGATAAAACCACAATTTGATTTTTTGTTCTCCATTCTTCCTGTAATTTCTTGCTTCTACCGAAAACCCTGGCACATCCCATTACTTCTCTGTTCCTTTAGATACTATGCAGTGCTGTGGTCACTTTAAGTAACAAATGCAGTCCCATTTCAGAAATTAGAAGTCCTGGCTGTGTAGCTCAGTTGGTTAGAGTGTCCTCCTTGATATGCCAAGGTTGCAGGTTCGATCCCCTGTCAGGGCACATGCAAGAACCAACCAATGAATGCCTAAATAAGTGGAACAACAAATTGACGTCTCTCTCTCTTTCAATGAATAATTTAAAAAATAAATTAGAATATTCTGTTCTATAACAATAAAAAATTCCAAAAAGGCACTGTATCATTTCTACTCTGCCACCTTAAGTCGGTTTCAGACTAAAGCATCCGATGGAAAAGGGACAGGGGTATGGTTGGCTTTTCTTCCCTAATCACTTCTAGCTTACCCCCTGACCCCAGTCAATGTGGAGGACGGGCAGTGGAGAGCCAGAATGGGGAGGATAGTTAGGGGTGGGTGACTTAATGCTTTCTAGGCCTGGCAGATGATTAAAGCTGATGCCTTCCCTCGACCACTTTTCTAAGTTCTTTGGTGGTTCTCTATCTTCACATGTAGGTGGCCACTTGAAGCTCCTTCCTCAAATCCTGGACATCCAAGAGTTCCCCTCCAGCCCAAGACAATTCTAAGGAAGCTCTCTCCCCACCCATCTGACTCCACCTGGATCTCAGGAAGCCTGCAGTGAGACCAGTTCTAAGGCATCAGCCCTTAACCATCCTTTAGATTTGCAGGCAGAGTCAGGCCCCATGCACAGAAATTTCGGTTTTCTCAGGCACCTGTCTAGGGCCTCCATGCTGCAGGAGGGGCCCCAAGTCCTCCTACTGTGGCATCTTTCCCTGGGTCCTGGGGTCAGGGGGAACCCACGCAAGTTGGAGTCTGGCAATGGCTCTCTCTAAAGAAACATCTTTAGCCTTTACTTTCCTTTGACAGTTTTTTATCTGTGGCCTAGCTGAGTGGCCAGGAGCCGTGAGGCATATTTTCTTTTATTCTTTTTGTAAATTCTGCGTATGTGGTGTCTGTTTCACATTCACCTGGGAATTTTGCTATCTTCTGTATTTGTGCCTCATTGGAAACGGAGGCAGGGAGAGTCCTACTCTAACATTCTATTACACATACTAAAACAATCTCAGACTATGGGGCAGATGAAAAGAAGGCAAAAATCATCTACGATCCCAACATCCAAAAGTACCTATTAACATTCGGAATCAACAAGATGATATTTCTTTCAGATACTTTTCTTCAAGTATCTCCTTCTTGCCTTCCTTCATATTCAAAAAATGGGATCATACTACACATATCATTTTGTGTAGGCTTTTTCATTTAATTTATGCCAACACACAAAGCATCATTTTAATCACTGTAACACTTAAAATTATATTTATTTCCTCCTTCCTTTGCTTTGAACATTTAGTTATTTCCAATTTATCATTATCAACAATATTGTAAGTATCTTCACGTACAAAGCTTTTCAAAAAAGGATTATTTCCTTCGGAAAAGTAGTCGAGGTGCGTAACTAGGTTGCAACAGACATTTTGCAGGTAAAATCAACATGATTAGGTAGGCAGGTAGGGGAGAAGGAACAGGAAAAAGAAAGTAAGGTAGGAGGTCATTTTCTTAGGGTGAAGATGAACTGTTTTCAAAGTGGCTGAGTTTGTAGGTCCAGTCTCCCCAGGCGGAAATACTCAACTACAAGCGTGGGATTGGAAAGAAACCAGAGGTAGGGAAGGCTTCTTCCTCTGAGGAGTTTGGCTACTGAACTATCCCGAGGGAAGCATGATTTTGTCGGGCTAGAAGATTATCAATATTTGTAGTGAGATGGAAAAAGAACCAGTAGAAAGGGATTGACTGAGAGAGCAAGTTCCCAAGTTATCAAAAAGGGATAGTATGGAGGCAGGTAGAAAAGTGACCTAGAAAAGGGTAAGGGTAGTAAAGTTATCGCAAAGGGCAAAACTTGCTGAAGAGGCTTATCACGCTTGACTTTTTGTTGCTGGTTAAGTCATCTGTTGAGAGTGAGAATGATGAGGTTATGATTCAGGACTTAGAATCATGACTGTTGTATTCGTATTAGCATTAGTGTTAGTATTTTTATTTTTAAATCGTATTTTATTGATTATGCTATTACAGTTGTCCTGATTTTCCCCCTTTGCCCCCCTCCACCCAGCACCTCCCACTCCCTCAGGCAATTCCGTCACCATTGTTCATGTCCCTGGATCACGCCTATAAGTTCTTTGACTACACCCTTTACTATACTGTGCTTTACATCCCCAAGGCTACTCTGTAGCTACCTATGTGTACTTCTTAATCCCCTCACCCCTTCACCCATTCTCCCCTTCCGCCCTCCCATCTGATGACCTTCTGGTAACTGCTGTTCTCTTGCTGCCTTTAAGATTCTATCTTTATCTTTAACCTTTGGCCTTTTAATAATGATGTGTCTTGGAGTGGGCCTCTTTGCATCCATCATAATTGGGACTCTCTGTGCTTCCTGGGCTTGCGCGTCTATTACCTTCACCAACTTAGGGAAGTTTGCTTTCAGTATTGTTCAGAAATTTTCCAATTTCTTGCTTTCTCTTCTCCTGGCATCCCTATGATGTGAATGTTGGACCTCTTGAAGTTGTCCCTGAGGCTGTTTATACTATTCTCATTTTTCTAAGATTCTTTTTACTTCTTGTTGTTCTGCATGGTTGTTTTTTGCTTCCTTGTGTTCCAGATCATTTATTTGATTCTCAGCTTTATCCACTCTACTGTTGTTCCCCTGGTAAGTTGTTCTTTATTTCATTTAATGTATTCTTCGTTTCTTACTGGATCTTTTCTATGCTGTCGAGGTCCTCACTAGTCCCTTGAGCATCCTTATAACCAGTGTTTTGAACTCTGCCTTTGATAGATTGCTTATCTCCATTTAGTTTAGTTGTTTTTCTGGAGTTTTGATCTGATCTTTCATTTGGGCAATGTTTCTTTGTCTACTCATTCTGGCAGCCTCCATGTGTTTGTTTCTATGTATAAGGTAGAGCTGCTTTGACTCCATGTCTTGGTAATGTGGCCCAATGTAGTAGGTGTCCTGTAGGGTCCAGTGACACAGCCTCCCCTATCACCCAAGCTGGGTACTCGAGGTATGCCTTTTGTGGGGGCTGAGTACACCCTCTTCTTGTTGTTAAGTCTTGGTTGCTGTTGGCAGATGAATGGGAGGAATTTACCCAGGCCAGTCAGGTGAAAGTCAAGGGGACTCCAATGTTGGAAAGATTTTAGTTTCAGGGTTAGTAACCTGAAACTAGCTAATAAAGGTTAGTAACCTTTAGCTTATAAGCTTAGTAATCAATGCATATAAAAAATATTGTTTTTGGAACTGAAGGTATGACCCACCCTGACTCCAGAGGACCACAAGCAGTTCCACCTTTGTGGGTCAGGAGGACTGCAAGCAATCAAGACGGTATCTGAGCCATTGTGCTCCAGGGTGAGACGCCCACCTCCCGGGACACAGGTAAAGACCACCGCCCAGGACACAGGTGAAAGAATGCTGCAGATTTTTATCTGATTAACTTTCCCCTGAATTCCAAACCCCTTACTTATACTTTTCTTCTCCTTATAAAAAGGGTTAGTTTAAAATGGAATTTAAGATGGTCTGTTAGGGTACAAACCCACTCACATCACCAACCATCTGAATAAAGCATCAAAAAAGAATCAATTCTTATCACTGCATTTTGGGTCTGGTAGGTGATCGGCAGCATGAATGCCGGCTTCTGTGGTTTCACAAGGAATGGCAGTGACCACTGATTACCAATCTCCTTGTCTGTAGAGGATCAGCTATTCATGGGCAGGGGGGTGGTGTTCTGACATGGTCTGTAGCTGTCCACTGGGTGCGCTGGTCTGGGGGTTTCCAGGATGGTGCAGGCCAAGGTGTTTTGCCCGGGCCCACCCTGCCTGAGCTGTAAAGCAATTTGAGACTTGTGCTGGGTTTGGAGATTCCCAGGCGAAGCCAAGCTGTGAATCTAATCTGGCAGCTGCTAAAGCTCAATGAAGCCAGCGGTTACTTGTTTGATAGGATTTAGGAGGCATGACCAGCCATTGGAATGGAAAAGCAGCTTGGGTGGGCCCATGGGTTGGGTAGGGCAGTCTCTGGAAATCTCCAAGGTCAGTCATACGTGTTAGCCAGGTTGATGGAGTCTCAGGTACGGCACCAGTTTGCTGGCTGTGGGGGGAAGGTTTAGAAAATGGACAACAGCCTCTACTCACTTTGATGCCAGAGACTTCAATTTCTTCCTTTATACCAATGGTGCCTTTCAAGTTGCTACCCCAGTGCTGGAGCTCAGAGGGAGTGAGTGTGAGTAGGTGGTTCTTCAAGACGAAAGAATCTCTTGGGGATCCAGAGGTTTCTTCAACCAACTCAATTCCTGCTGGTTTTTGCAGCCAGCAGTTGTGGAGACTTATGTTCCTGACACTGGAATCCTGGGTGGAAGGCCTGAGGGCCTGGTGTGGGTCTGGGACTCCTCAGTCCTGAAATATCCCTCACAAATTTTTATCCACCACTTGTGGGTGTGGGACCAGCCTGTACCACGTCTACACCCCCTCCTGCCAGTCTGGATGGATGTGGTTTCTTTAATTCTGTAGTTGTCAGACTTCTACTCAACTCAATTTTGTGGTTGTCAGACTTGCATTCAGCTCAATTTCTGATGTTCCTGGCTGTTCTGAGTGTTGGTTGTTTCTATATTTTAGTTGTAATTGTGATGTAGTTGTACAAAGAGGAGAGCCATGTCTGCCTGTGCCACCATCTTGACCAGAAGTCTATTATTAGTATTTTTAAATAACTGTATTTAAAGAACAAGGAGCTTATTTGAGGCTACTCAAAATACTACTCAAAATAAGGTCTACAGCATTGGAATCAGCAGGCACACCAGACCTGAATCAGAATCAGCATTTTAAACAAGATCCCAGGTTCGTCCATTAAAGTTTGAGACTATCCCAGTAAACCACCTTTCCCACTTTACAGAAACAGAAATGGAGGCTTCAGGAGATGAGCTACTTTTCAAGTGAAAATTGCAAAGGCTAGGAGAGTTCCTTCAGGAATTAATGGGAATTCAAAAGGTGACCGACAGAGCCTCACACAGGGGTGAAGTTCTCAGAGCACAACTTCATGACTTCTCTAGCAATAGCACCCGTGCACAGGAGCGAGGGAACTGCAGTGGTCCGGGCTGCCCACGACTGGGTTTACAATTGTTAAGATGGACAGCACAGCGGCAAAGTGGATGAAAGAATGTGCAGTGTTAGTGAAG
Source organism: Tonatia bakeri (assembly GCA_004024845.1). Classification (NCBI taxonomy): domain Eukaryota; kingdom Metazoa; phylum Chordata; class Mammalia; order Chiroptera; family Phyllostomidae; genus Tonatia; species Tonatia bakeri. The sequence continues at coordinate 89,797 of PVIA01004912.1, forward strand.
CCACCCCTGAGATGAGTGCTGTATGAGTGGGGTGGGGTGGGGAGGAAGCCAAGTGAAGCCAAATGGGGGGAAACAGCAGAGGGATTCCGGTGAGGAAAGGATGGGCCTAAGGCAGGCCCAGGAGCTGGCGGGTGGGATGAAAGAGAGGGGCGGGTAAGGAGGCTGTGGTCAATGTGAAAGTCTGAACTCCCGAAACTGGAGCACTTTTCAGCAATTTCAAATGTCCAGGTTGGCCATCTCACAGAGGCCCAAAACCCAGCAGTTTAAGAAGAAAAAATGAAACCAGAATATGGAAATGTTGAAACCTCTGTGGATAACGGTAGTGGGAGTGGAAGGAAAAAAAACAATCAACAATCACAAGGCACAAACTGTTCAATAATGATTCCCTCACATGAACTCTCCTGTTACGTTAACAAACAAGAAGAGACACCTGATGTGTTTTTAAAAAGAAAAAGCTCTTTACCTGTGTAAAGTGGCAGTTCTTCCTGAGACTGTCTCTTCAAAAGATGGGTCTGACCAGACACAGTATAGTTCTTTAGGAGTTCTCCAACTCAGAGAGCCTGACTTGGAAAAGACCCGTCTCTTCAAGGATTTGACCACTTCTTCCAGAACAGGACTAAGTGCGAAAGGACATGAGCCTTAATTTGAGCCAATACTATTGGAGGGACACCTTTCTGGAACACAAATTTCCTTTTGAACACAAGGAAGCCTTGAGGAGTTGTTTGTAGGTATGTGAGTAATGTTTTCTGGAACATAGCAATGCGCTAGCTGCACCTGGCTGCCCCTCCTCATGAATTTACATTATGATGCCAGCACTCTGGGAAGAAGTGGTAGAAGACTACTAAGAACAAGGGATAGCTCTCATTTTCTGTCGGGTAAAAAAAATGCTACAGTAGAGTTTACAGAGATAATTCTTAAAAATTTATATATATATATATATATATATGTTTGCCCTGGCTGGTGTGACTCAGTGGATTGAGCCCTGACCTGTGAACCAAGAGGTTGCTGGTTCAATTCCCAGTCAGGGTACATGCCTGGGTGGCAGGCCAGGCCCCCAGCAGGGGGCATGTGAGAGGCAACTGATCAATGTATGTCTCACACATCAATGTTTCTCTTCCTCTCTTTCTCCCTGCCTTCCCCTCTCTCTAAAAATAAATAAATAAAATCTTTAAAAATATATATATAATGTAATATGCATACAAATACACAGACATTAGCAACAGAATGTTCAGGTTTGGAGCATAGGGTAGAACAAAAATGCAACTTTGGATTCTAGGACAAGGTCACTGAAAAGAGGAAGAAAATATAGAAATGATTAATTTGTAAAGAACTACCAACTCAGTACAAGAGCATATCTAAGCAACAAGTGTGCACAAGGGACCTACCTTTCAGAAGACCTGCCATAACCACTGCCAAAGAAACCTATTTTCATGGAGGTGGAGGCCCCATTCTGTTCTCCTAGTTTACCACTCTGCCCCCGAGAGCCACAGGAAGAGCAGAGTTGTCAGGGAATTCTGATGGAAACTGACATTCTGTGTTCTGATGCAGTCAGAGAAAGCACAAGAAACCTGTTTTAATAATGGACTTTAAATAAGAGTATAGGTGGTCCTTGCTGGGGTTCGATTCCCAGTGAGGGCACATGCCTGGGTTGCGGGCCAGGTCCCTGGTGGGGGGTGCATGAGAGGCAACCACACATGGGTGTTTCTCTCCCTCTCCTTCTCCCTCCCTTCCCCTCTCTAAAGTGAATAACTGAAATCTTAAAAAAAAAAGTAGATGTGAACTGAACTTGATACCTGGTAATGTTCTAGTCCAGCTGAGAGTGATAGAGCTGGGGTCTCTTTAAAATGAGCCCATGTCTTTGCCACCTACTATGATTACCCAAATATTTGCTTCTTGGGCTGAATTTAACTAACACTGAAGAGATGAGGGTAGTCATTTTAATGTGGTTGAAACAAATTCTCTACATCAGATTTCTTGTCAGAAGCTACAAAAAAACCTTCATATGTCACTGCTATCTACAACAAATTATCATGGTTATCTTAATAATGTAATCCTTTTGGTAACTGTACTTTGAGAGTACTCTGGTAGCAAAACTATTTTTAGCTGCCATCAGTAACTAGATAATTGTCTTCCTGTTTATTTCAATCCCCGGTTGAAAACTAGTTGTTTATGTAGTCTCTGGAAACACCCATCAGATTAAATATTGTCAACAAAGAACAAACTTCAGGAGAGAGGGCTTCAAGAGAATCTTGAAACACCACAAAGTAGACATGTCAAGAGAAAATCAAAGACTCAGCTGGTGTGACTCGGTTGGACATCGTCCAGCAAAGTGAAAGGTTGCCAGTTCAGTTCAGGGAGTGTCCTGGTCAGGGCACTTTCCTGGGCTGCGGGTCCGGTCTGGGTCAGGGTGCATACAGAGTTCACGGATCTGTTTGTCTCTCACACTGATGTTTCTCTCCCACTCTCCCTCCCCACTCCCCCTCTCTAAAATCAATGAGCATACCCTCAGGTGAGGATAAAAAAAGAGAGAGAAAATTAGAGATCATTTCTCAAGATTTACTGCATTTACTCTCTGGTGTCCCTGTTTCCTGTTTTTTTTTCATCCCACTGTTTTCTATGGTTTCCTCATAAGAGATCTCTTATCTCGGAGCGGAAATCCCGTCATTTATATAGTATAGACTTTATACAGTATAGATGCCAGCAGACTGCTTTTCATTGACTGGGACAAAGCAGGAAAAAGCTAGTCTTCTCTCCTTTCTCCTCACTCCCTTCTTTCCCTACCCTTGCTCCCCTCCTGTCTCCTGCGGGACTGCTGGGCTATTTGATGCTCCATTCCCCACTACCCCTCCCCCTTCCATGTAATTCCCACCTAGGTTGCCAGATTTAGCAAATAAAAATATAGGATGCCCAGTTAAATGTGAATTTCAGATAGACACTGAATATTTTTAGTTTATATTCCTATAATACTTGGGGCATATTTATACTGAAAAACTGTTATTTACCTGAAATTCAAATTTATCTGACAATGCTCCTCTCACCCTGTGGCCACTGGAGGCTTCAGCAGCTACCTGGTCCTTCTTACCAAGAACCCTCTCTGCTTAAGTCCTATCCCGGAAAGCATACCCAAATCTAAGGCGTAGGCCCATCACAGTGGCCTGTGTCTTTATGCTCCCAGTCATTCCACCAAGGGCTCCCCTAGATGTCTTTCCATCTGTGAATTCCAAATTGCTTAAGCATGGGCAAAACACCAGATCTGGGTCTTATGTTGCTTTGCCCTCAATTACCTCAGTAATTCTGATGTTTAGCAAAAGAAGGTAAGACTTGCCATGATGGACCAGAATTCAGGTGCCTGCACAACACACCCTTCCTTTTCACGCCTGATTGAGAATGCAATGATCGAGGAAAAAGAAGTCTAATGTGAACAAATCCGATGCATTTCATAGTACCTTAGGACACTGTGTTTGTTTTTAATCCTTACCTAAGGATGTTTTTAAAAAAAAAAAAAAAAAAAAAACACTGGACGTTAGAGAGAGGAAGGGAGAGAGAGAAATATCGATGCGAGAAACATTATTGATCAGTTGTCTCTCACATGTGCCCCAACCGGGGATCCAACAGCAACCTGGCTACGTGTCCCGACTGAGCACTGAACCCGTACCCTGTTGGTGCACAGGACGGCGCTCCAGCCGACTCAGCCACTTGGCCAGGGCCTTCAGACAGTTTTTAAAAAACTTAGAAACCTGCTGCAGGACCAAAGAAGTACTGAATATATTTAAGTGCAAACTTGAAAAGTTAGCTTCAGGTGAAGAACAAAGCCCCTGATGTGAGGTGGTCCCAACATACCCAAGAGAACAAACTCATGCTTCTCCTTTGAGGTTTTCTCTTTACTGGGTCTAGGAGCAGCAGGAGGAAAAGGTGGTATGAATTCAGAAGCATGACAGACGGCAGCACAAAGCACTCTGGAAATATTTTTCAGTGGCGGAGTCAGTGCCCTTTCAAAACCGTCACTATTTATGGCTGACTCTAAGGACACTATCTAATAATCCCCAGGACATCTTTTTAAAGAGTTTCTTCTTTCCATTGTGTCTTGGACCTTGTGTGACAGATAGCTTTTTTCACTCAGGTGACCAGAATACAAAAAGGCAGTGTCCATGTTTGGTATAAGCTGACTTCATTCAGAGAATCCCTGCACTCCCCAGAGTCCTGTATTAGATCTATGTGAGTGGTCCCAGCATCCTCCCCGCCAGCCCGGACAAAGAACAGATGCACCTTAATTTTCCTCAAGCAGAAATTGGTGTTTTGTTTTTGAAAACCATTAAAGGGTTCAAAAATAATGTAATTTTCCTACTGCAATTTTCTACATTGAGGTCCATTCTGGAAATGTGGGCCCTTCCAGAGGGGCTCCCTCCCTCTCATTCCCCCGACTCCTTATCTGGCTAACAAGGTTTCTGAATGTAAATACTATACACTCTACCACTCAGCCTTTCTGAGTTTCTATGAACTACTCTAGCCTAAAGCAGTGTAAGAGGTGGGTTCTGGTTGAAATGTCTCCACTAACTAGCTGTGGGATGCAGGGAAGCCCTCCATCCTTCTGCTCTGTTCTTCCTCTAGAAAATGCTCCTTATCGTTGGACTCCGTGTTCTGCAAGGTTCATTCCTGCTCTAAAACTCTAGCTTCTTTTTTGTATTCTCCCCCATCTCTATGTGCTCCTTGTGAGAGATATGCATTAGGCTTTTAAACAAGATTACTATTTTTTTAAAGATTTTTAAAAAAGATTTTATTTATTTATTTTTAGAGAGGGAAGGGAGGGAGAAAGAGAGAGAGAAACATCAATGTTTGGTTGCTGGGGGCCGTGGCCTGCAACCCAGGCATGTGTCCTGACTGGGAATCGAACCTGCGATGCTTTGGTTCTCAGCCCGTGCTCAATCCACTGAGCTACGCCAGCCAGGGCAAGATTATTATTTTTTAAATATTTTATTTATTTTTAGAGAGTGGGAAAAGGAAGGAGAAAGAGAAGGAGAAAAACATCAATGTGTGAGAGATACATCAATTGGTTGCCTCTCATACGCCTCCATCTGGGGACCTGGCTCACAGCCCAGGCATGTGCCTTGACTGGGAAGTGAACTGGTGACCTTTTGGTGCTCAATCCACTGAGCTATACCAGCCAGCGCTAGATAAGATTATTTAACAAATGCTTTTTCCTGTTTTAAAATTTTCTTAAAATTAGGAGAGTTCCTTTAAAAAAGTTTAGCTGACTGAAAGCACAATTTTCTAAGTATGTAGTTTATGAAATTCAGAAAACAAACAGATTGGATTTGTGAGAGCTTTCTGATTCTCAGGACCTCTGAATGCTCTCAGTTTGGTGGCTACTTGCGTGGAGAGCTCGTTAGGTGTGCAGAAATGCTGACCCCAGTGAACAGTTAAGGAGATGAAACATCCCCTCCTGTTCATCCTGGATTGTCTCTGTCCATAAGACACATCCTACTTATATCCATGTATATGTTTTCATGTAATAATTATTTCCTTATGCTAACATAATTTTCTGAGGCACACTGTTGTAAATGCATCAACTTTAAGTGTTTAGTGTGATGAATTTTGACTAATGTAATATATACATTTGTGCTATCATCACCCAGAATGTCCCATCACCCCCAGAAGGTTCTCTTGTGCCCCTTTTTGCAGGCAACTACTATTCTGATTTTTATCACCACAGATTGGTTTTGTCTGTTCTTAAATATTAAATCATACAGTATGTAGGAGTAAGGAAATAACTATCATAAGAGTGCTTCAGATAGGAATATTTTCAGCTAAAATCAAGGCCCGGTGACATATTAGCTGGCTAGCAAAGGGGTAAAACAGAGGCAACTATTAAAACTGAATCACTTAGTTAAACTAAGTCAAACTTAATTGAATGGGAAGAAGCTATATATGTAACAGTAGAAAACTGTAATGACGGGAAATTGTAGCCCACCCCACCACTCTTTTAACATTGTTTCTCTAAGTGCTGACTCTGACTAATGTGTGGCTCACAGATGAACAGCATGTTTTTATAAGAATCCTAGGAACTAGTTTCAAAAGATACAGACTCTACCCTTCAAGCACCCCAGCTCCAGGAGATTTGCCAACCTTCCTCCCTGGAGCCAGGACGACATGAAGCCGGGGTGACGCGAATCCATGGTGAGTAACCCGCATGCTGCATACGGGCCCATCACTTGCCTTGTTGGAATGCACTGTGCTCGTCAGCACATGGGGAACTTTTCACCCCCTGCCCTTGATCTCTTCATTCTGTTCCCCTCTCCCTCCTTCTAAGAAACCTTGGCCCCCAGTGAGAGGTGGAGATGGGTTTCGAGTCATGAGTCCACCATCTTCCAGGTGGCCAGTGTCTGGAAATAAACCACCTTCCTTTACATCAGTACCTGCCTCTCAAGTACTGGCTTTTGAAGCGGCGGGCAGCAGGACCTGCATTCAGTTACACGTACTTTCGGAAGCCCTCATACCAAGTGATGATGGAATTAATTGTGTCCACACAATGTGGAGCCAATTTGGAAAAGGCATTATATAATAAAGAAGATGATCACAATATAAAAGAAGGAACTATCCCCCTTTCCTTGAACCCAAATAGTTGGGTGGTAAGTAAAAGTTGCTAACAAGCCTTTAATATCTTGCCAGTTTATCAGAGAGGACCAGAGGTGACTCCGTCTGGGTAAGAGAGAACATGTGGAGGATGAGATGGTATCAGAAATGGGAGAAGGAATTTAGCAACGACCCAGGGCCGCATGGATTGGTTCTCCTGTCGGTGGAAGGGGAGGTCCGGAGTAGCAAAGTGAATCTGAGAAGCACCTGTGTCCCAAGTATGTAAGTGAAAATAGATGGCTCAGTAAGAGAAATGTGGACTTCATTCTGCACTGAGTTTCCTAACTCTGGTTAAGCCTCAAAAAAGAAAAAATGTTTAGAGGAAAAAATGCAACTGGTTATGAAAAGATACTATGACATATTTAATTAAAAAATCAATTTGTTGACATACAAACCAATGGAACCAAACAGGAAAGCCTGATCAAACAGGGCAGAAGCAATGGTCTAAACAAGCGTCAACCTAAGAGCTCCGATGCCAACGGGAGGGCGCCAGACACGACGTTAGCAGGGGGGTGCAAGCCTTTATGTCCTTCGGTGAAGGCAAAGCCATTTGGTTGGCACTTCATAGGAATATCTTTCCACCAGGTCTTCATCATATGGTATGTGCCACGAGTCCCCAGTGGTCTGCACCACCGTGTCATAGCTGAGACTGTGCTGTGGAATCAAAAAGGGAAGCAAACACTGAGAACAACACTACAGGGGTGCCCAGCTGTTTCCCTGTCTTTTCTGACAGCTTCTCAGTTTGCCGCAGAGACATATTCTCTGTCTTACTGAGCAATGGATTTCCAAAAAGCAGCTAGCTCTGTAAAAACAAACCCTAGTGCTGGGGTCTCCTTTTCTTGGAGAGTCTTCACGTTTCAGGTTAAGGACTTCGTATGGGCACACACACACAAACACGCCATGCAGTGTTCCCACCGCCGCCTTTTTCAGTTTTGTACGTGACAGAGAAAAACTTGAATACACAAAAATAGAGAAATATTGCTAGTATAATGCACCCCACGTATCCATCAACCAGCTTTAACGAGTATCAACTCAAGGCTGATTTTATTTCTCCCACCCATTTCCTCTACGCTGCCTCCATCCTCCCCTGCCCAAGATTATTTTGATGAAAACCTCAGATATATCATTTCTTCTGTAATTCAGTATGTACCTCTAAAATATAAAAACTTATTCTGTAAATATAATACCATTATTACAACTTGAGAATTAATAATTCCTTAACATCATCAATTTTTTGTTTACATTTCCAATTAATATGTGTGTACATATATTTTATAGTTTGTTTGAATAGGGGTTGAAATGAGGTTATCACATTGTGACTAGTTGAATTCTCTCTTAAATCTCCTTTAATCTAAAGCTTACCTTCCCATCTCTATTATTTTTGCGGTCCTCTGTTGTTGAGGAAACCAGATCGGCTGCCCCATATTGTTTCCCTCAGTTCTGATTCGGCTGACTGCATTTCTGTGGTATCATCTGATGCTATATTTCCTATAAGTTAGTTTTGTATATTTTTGACCATTAGACCATATTTACCATTGGCTAGTGTATTTTTCTGTAATAACTTGCCTTTGGATTTTCTCCCTTTGCTTTCACACAAGAGTCATCCTGTATTTAAAGGTAGATACTAGAATCAAAGGAGAGTTCATCTGAGATCCTGCTGCAGGAGTGGATGACACAGGACCGTGGAGCTACTTAGCAAAAGCAGAGGTATGACTAACCGTAGGGACAAACAATTTTGAATTCTTACAAACAAATAGAAAAATAAAACCCACATGTGAACATTTGCAGTTAATAACATAATTAAAGCCATAACTGATGACATACCAGGTATGTGCAATATGTCAATTAATGTGGGGTTGGCTTATAAAAACTTTTGCTCTGGCAGACTTTCTGTTTCCAGGAAATGGCTAATTCTACACTAAAACCGAGAAAAATAAAGCACTTAGAACCTTCAACAAGCTGCAACATTCTTTGATCGTGCCCCTTTCGTACTAGGTGCTTGACTCTGTTGACATTATGTAGAGGACAGATGACATACCTGAAAGGTTATTTTTGATCCTGGAAACCTGTTAGTAATCGCCAGCTGATGTCCCTGTTGCCACTTAAAAAACAGGCGCTGGGTCTTGGCATCAGGGAGACAGGCCTTATGGTCCCGCAGCAGATCCTTCGTGATAAACTTGCAGTGGTGCCCCGAATGCAGGGTGGCGTAGAGAAGGAACGGATCGTCCTCTGAGCTGCGTCAGGCACAAGAAAGGACACGATCAAGCACACCCTCGAGGAGGCAGAGGAGAGCACTCTTCACCATGCTTTTTCCTCTTGCTCTCTTTTGCTCAGAGGTGCTCTGCATTCTTAACTGACATGACCTCAGTGATACTTAGGAACTACTTTAGCTGGGAGGCAACAGTATCTAGGACACAGATGGAAGGTAAGGGGAAGGGAATGCTGCTTGGGACTCTTCCTTGTGGAACCGGACTCTCCCACTAAAATGAAGGATTGTAACAGTAATCCTCTCTTCACATTCAAAAGTTGGTTCTCTCTGTTCCCAGAGCATTTTTCTCATTTGCCTCAACCACCACAGAGCACCCACCCCTTTCCTCACTCAAAGTCTGGAACGTTCATAATACTGATAGGGCGGGATGACACTTCCTTGCAAGCCTCCAAAAATAACAGGCTGCCCTCAAAGCCGAAACTGGATCTCTCGAGGCAGCTTCTAGGTAGCCCGAAGGTGTCTCCTGCTTGGAGAAGAACCAGCCACGCAGAGTCTCCAACAGACCCTCAACATCAGCACTTGCCACTCTGGCACGTGTGCTGTAAAAACAGCGCAGCTACCTCAGCTCAGGGGAGTCTGGCTGCAACATGTGCCATAAACTCTTGGCTCGATCCAAATGGCCCAAAGTAGGACCATATTTTACCTTATACTGAAATATTTCAAGTGAAATGATAAAATGACTGAAATCTGCCTTAAAAGTCTCCAGGAAAAAGAGGAGGAGAAAGAAAAAAATGTGGGGGTTATATAAAGTGAGATTAGCAAATGATGGTAATTTTTGGAGCCGGGTGGCAGTTAGTTATGTGGATTCACTATACTATTCTCTCTCGTGTGCATATGAAAAGGTTTCTTTGGCATATTGATGGAAAATAGAATTAATGTTAAAAATTTAATATTCAAATCCAAAGCCATAAAAGGCCACTGAATCAATCTTTACAAATGGGTTTGGACTTCAGTGGATACAATAAATACAGATCCCAAATCAAGCACAAAACCATTTTAAACAGAGTTAGTCCTTGGTTATAGTACTTTGTTTTTATCTAATTCTTCCATCAAAGAGAAATAATAACAATGACGACAGCAATTAACATATATGCTTTCCATGTACTTGGTGCTGTGCCAAGAGTTTTACGTGTACTATTTACAAGTATTACCTCACTTTACAGCGTCCCTACAAAAGTTACATGGGAAGAAAAGAAGACACAGAGACGGGAAATGCCTTCCCAGACAGGACGTGGCAGGGCCATGATCTGAAGCTGGGCAGACTCATTCCCAAGCCTGCACTCCCAATGTCTACCCAGTACCGCCTAACGCAGTTACATGGGGATCATTATTATCATCTTCTACTCAGAGAAATGGGAGCACGCCCCACCCCATAAATAAATAAGAGAACTTAGCTAAAGGAAAAGGGATTTAGTTTGAGATCTGAATGAGGGGTTAGTCTCTTGCTTCATGTATCAAGAGCCATTTTACCTTTTTAAGAATAAATGATTTGGAGGAATATTGACAGATCTTGAAGTTATCACATTCAACCTAATGAAACCTAGACTTGGGGCAGAAGCACACACATCATCCATGCAAAGTTGGAAATAAACATTCGTCAGCATATGGTATGAAAAACAAAAAGCATTCATTTGTGCTGTTGAGGATCTGTGTCCCTCCTGATTGGCTGCATTCTTCTTACTACAGACACTGTACATGTTGTTCCTGAGCATGTTTTCCATATTCCTTTGGCTTCCCGGGAGGCTGTAGTTCATAGAAACATTCCTTTTATATTTAGAATAAAATCCAAGTCCCTTGTTTGCCTACCAGGGCCCACAAAGTCCTCTGTAATGTGGTCCCTGCCCTCTTCTTTCTGACCTCAGAACCTGCTACTTTCCCTCTTGCTGCTACAGCCCATCTATGCTGGCCTGCTTGCCTTCCTCAGACATGCTAAGGTGATTCCTGCTTTTTGAAAACCTGATGTTCCCTCTACCTGTTGGGCTCTTCCCACTACCCCTTCCCTTTGCTCAAATGACTCACTGCTTCCCTTCAGACTTGCCCCCCCATAGAGTCCTTCCCTGATCATTCTACCCACTACCTGCTGACCTACCACTACCTAATCCCTTTGTATCTACTTACTCTGTTTTATTGTCTTCATAACACTGATCACTGCCTAGAATTATATAACTTGTTTATTTGTTTATCTGCTTATTGTAAGTCATAAGATGTCAGAGACTTGTTGGTCTTGTTCACTGCTGTTTCTCCAAGAACACAGAACGTGCTCATATTTGTAAAGTGTTTGTTAGATGATCTATTTAGAACCTTATGGCTGCCTCAAATCTTTTTTTTTTTTTTGAATAAGGCTGAGTATACATACATATGCACGTTAAGAAATGGTGAAAATAGCCCTGGTTGGTGTGGCTCAGTGACTAGGTACCACCAGCCTGTAAACCAAAGGTTGCCGGTTTGATTCCCAGTCAGTGCACATCTGGGTTGTGGAGCCAGGTCCCCAGTTAGGGGTGTGTGAGAGGTAGCCAATTGTCTCTCTCTCTCTCTCTATGTTTCTTTTTCTCTCTTCCTCCTTCCCTTCCTTTCTCTCTAAAAATAAATAAATAAAATATTTTTTAAAATAATAGAAAAAAAGAAATGGTGAAAATAGGTAACTACCAAGCAGATGACAGGAGCCTAGTGTAAGTCAATTACTACCTTCAGTACTCACATGTTGTCAGCAAAGAAACAGTTGGCTAGCTTCTGCACCTCTTCCATCTCATCCTTTTTCCACTGGGCACGCGAATTTAGCATGTGCTTCCGGCCCAGGACCAGCACTCGCAGATTCTGCTTGGCTAGTTGAGAGACCACACTCAAGAGCTAAAAAACACAAAGCCAGACCCCAAGAGGGTCAAAAGGAAAAGTCTCAAGTAAGTGTGGTGATTCTTCCAGCTGGTAATCTCAACGGTGAAACACTTTTCTGGTAAGAAGTAAGAAAACATTCCTTAGAATAATTTCCATCTTTGTAAGTCTGAGGAAAATGCTTCCTTTTTACAAATTAATGTCTAACACTTGCCCAACGATCAGGTTCTACTGGATCCAGCGTTTTTTAAAATAAGTATAAACTAGATTTGTTTTTAAACTGTGTTCCCTAAAATCTACGGGGACAGAGAGAGGGAGGCCCAGGAAGATGGGGTTTGGCTCCTGCACGAGCACCTTCCAGCCCTGTTTCAACCAACACAGCTCAGCTTTTGTATATTTACATATCGGTATTTTGCATGTTTTTGTGTTAGTAAAGGTTTCTGCTTCTTATTTTTAAAGTATGTAAGTAACTGGAATTTTCAGCTAACTTTTTCATGTCACGATTCTGCCAAGACTGCTGTTTTCATTAGAATTCCTCTTTCCTTCCAAAGGTCTGTCAATTTCCATCTTATAGCCTATTTTCCAGTCAGTGAATTTACTCCCGTTCTCTCCACTTCCCACATGTCTTGCATGCACAGAAACTCCTCTTAAAAGTCTAGACTTGGACTTTTGGTAAATCTAGTACTTTGGTGAGCTTGCCTGTAGTCAGTCTTTTGTAAGGAAAAGTCTAGATATTATTTTCATGTGCAACCTATCAAACTAAGCTATTATATAAAATGAAATAAAAGCTACTGAAAAATTATAATTTATGTTATAATGGTATACTAGAAATATAAAAGTTCTTTAATTTATAAGAATTGCTGAGCCTTCAAAAATCACAAGTTCAAAGTCATTGAAGAAATTCTTAATTTTCTTGGATCTTGGTTGGAAAGGCACTGATTTTAGACTAGCTTCTCTTTGCTCATAATTTCTTCCCATGAGGATTTTCAGGGTATTATTTAAAATTCTTTTTTTAAACCTCATCTGAGGCTATATTTATTGATTTTAGAGAGAGGAAGGGAGGGAGGAAGAGAGGGACAGAGGGACAGAGAGAGAGAGAGAGAGAGAGAGAGAGAGAATGTGAGAGAGAAACATTATTTGGTTGCCTCTCACACATGCTCCAACTGGGGATGGAACCCAGAACCTTTTGGTGTACGGGACAATGCTCCAACCAACTGAACCACCTGGCCAGGGCTTAAAATTCTATAATCAATAAAATTTCATCCATTTTAATTTCATTCATTTTCATTCATTTGGTCAGCTGTCAAATATTGCTTTAGTACCTCTTATGTCTAATGCACATGTAGAAAATAGTGAGTTAGTAAGGGCTAAATTTTTAAATTACTCTTTAATGCTTTGGATTTTTATATACATCCATCCTACTAGTCTCGTTGTTTTAGGAATGAGTAGTTGGTTTTACTATGCCTAATTATTAACTGTAGAATTAAGAGAGAGAATCGACACAACTTGCCCACTGAATGTGAGTTAATACTCACACAGAGAAGTATACACCAAGACAAGTGTGAGGACTCTACACCCAAAGCTTTACAGCCAGTAAAATATAATTCTTTTCTTCAAAGTGAGGAATAATGGTTTCTGTGTTCATTCGGCAGTTATATCTTGGCCTCCCTATGTATAAGGCATGTGGTAGGTATCACAGCCTAATTATTAACACTAGTTAAAGACAGAGGCTCCAGAAGAGCAGGGAAGGCTTAGCTTGAACTACTCTGGGGCACCATCTTGTGGCTGAGAGGTATCTGCTAGAAGCAGCTCTTTGAAAATGATGCCGGCAGAGGAAAACAAAGCGAAGACACAGGAATGAAAGGTGAGTGTACAGATTAAAGGCACTGGACTCAAACTCTGTGACAGTCACAAGCCCACTTCCTCTGGGGTAAATTCCAAGGCAGGACACTGGGTCAGAGTCATAGGTATACTCAGAATAGTAAAGAAACAGAAGATTCACCTTAATTATATGTTATGTCAAAAATAAAACTGGGAGAAATTTCCACTTCTGGGAAGACATAGTAGATGTATTATATTTATCCCTATTTCTCCTGCTAAATACAAGTGAAGACCTCAGACATTAAATATAAAACGAACACAAGACTTTGAAAGTTAGAGAGGAAAAGGAAGATTGGCTAGGGACCTCAGGACATGAGGACCAACATGTTGGTGGGTTCCTTGGATTTTCTTTTTGTCTCATGTATCCTAGACTTGAAGCTGGAGAAGACAGCAACCTGGAGATGCCAATGAAAGCAGACCAAATAAGACCAACAAAGGCACGTGCTTTCTAGCCAATGAACCAGGAAAGAGGCGGTCCAACGAGACTTAAAATAACACCAGCAGACTGTGATGTGTGCGTGTGTATGAATATATGTGTGTATGTGTATATATATGCACACACAAACATATATAGTTGGCCAAAAAGTTCATTTGTTTTTTTCGGTAAGACGGCTATAGCAGCACTTAGTTGTCTTGAACTTTGTTGCAAACAATTTTGTAAGACTGTATTGTAACAGCTTTCATATCAGCATGCATTTAAAAAAAAAAAAACATCAAAATTGGTGAATTTGAGCCCTGGCTGGCGTAGCTCAGTGTATTGAGCGCGGGCTGCAAATCAAAGCATCACAGGTTCGATTCCCAGTCAGGGCACATGCCTGGGTTGCGGGCCAGGTCCGCAGTGAGGGCATGTGAGAGGTAACCACACATTGATGTCTTTCTCTCTCTCTTTCTCCCTCCCTTACTGTCTCTAAAAATAAATAAACAAAATATTTTTTAAAAATTGGTGAATTTTTGGTTAGCAATTTAACATTGAAGATGGAAGAAAAGCAACATTTTCAGCATATTATGCTTTATTATTTCAAGAAAGGTAAAAATGCAACTGAAATTTAAAAAAAAAAAGATTTGTGCAGTGTATGGAGAAGGTGCTGTGACTGACTGAACATGGTTTGTGAAGTTTCATGCTGCAGATTTCTTGCTAGATGATACTCCACAGTCTGGGAGAACAACTGAAATTGGTAACACCATAGCTGGTGTGGTTCAGTGAACTAAGCGCCAGTCTGCAACCCAAAGAATGGGTCGCCGGTTCGATTCCCAGGCTAGAGCACATGTGCTGTGGGCCAGGTCCCTGGTAAGGGGTGTGTGGGAAGCAACCACACATTGATGTTTCTCTTCCTCTCTTTCTCCCTCCCTTCTCCTTTCTAAAATAAATAAATAAAATCTTTAATAAAAGAGAAATTGATAGTGATCAAATCGAGACATCGAGGACAACCAATGTTACACCATGTGGGAGGTAGATGACATACTCAAAATATCCAAATCAATAAAGTTATTGGTGAAAGTGAAAAATGTGTCTTTTATTTTATAAAAAAATCCACACAGACTTTTTATAAATCATGTTATATATGTGATCCCTAGAGCAACCATTAAAAATGCTATACAAAGAGATAAATTAAAACCCACTATGATTAAAAATACAAGACAATATATAAAACTGGAATTTAAAAAAAAGTTCAAATGGCCCACAAGAAGGCAGGAAAAATAAACAGAGAAACAAAAAACAGAGATGGCAGAAAACAAAAAAATAAAGTGACAGGCATAAACCCTAACCTCAATAACATGAAATATAAAGAGTTTTAAGGCATTAATTAAAAGATAGAGGTTGGCAGAGTGGATTAAAAAACATGATCCAACTGTATGCTATCTAAAAAAGCTCACTTCAAATATAAGAGTATAGGGTACTGGAAAGTAAATGGAAAAAAATATATAATGTAAACACTCATCAAAGGAAATCTGGAGTAATGATTAATATTAAATATGGTAGACTTCAGAGCAAAGGAAATTACCATAGACACAGAAGGACAGTATGTGATAAAAGGGTCACTCGACCAAGAAGATACAGTGATCCTAAATGTGTGTGCATCAAACAACAGAGCTGCAAAACAGGTGAAGCAGAAGCTGATAAAAATGAAAGGAGAAACAGATATCCCCTGTTATAGTTGGTGACTTCAACACTCTTCTATCAATAATTGAGAGAAGAACTAGATAGAAAATCAGCAAGTAGATAGAAATACTCAACATCACCATCCATGTCCATGGATTGGAAGACTCACGATAATACATAGGTGTCAATTCTCCTCAAACTGATATATGGGTTTAATGCACTCTTATTAAAATTCAAGCAAATTTCTTTTTGTAGATATAGACAAGATTATGCTAAACATATATGGAAAGACTAAGGAATAAGAATACCTAAAACAATTTTGAAAAAGAAGAATAAAGTGGGAAAACTTTGTCTACCTCATTTTGTCTTGTTATACAGCAACAGCGGTCTAACGTGTGTGATACTGGTGGAGGGACAGGCGTACACAGATCAGAGAACAGAAGAGATGACCCAGAAAGAGGCCCACACAAGTATGCCCAGGAAAGCCAGCCTTTCAACACATGGTGCTGGAGCAATGACACATGCACAGGTAAAAAGTGAACCGCTACCTAAACCTCACACCATATAGAAAAAAAATCAAATAAAAAAATCAAGGACCTAAATGTAAAACGTAAACTATAAAGTTTTAGAAAAAGCCCCAGCAGGAAAATCTTCAGGCTGTAGAGCTATGAAGAGTCCTTGGAGCTGACACCTAAAACACAGTCCATAAAAGGAAAATTGAGAAGCTGGATTTCATCAAAATTAAAAATGGTTGCTCTGTGAAAAGCCCTACTAAAAGTATAAAAAGACAAGTTATGGACTGGGAGAAAATATCTGCAAACCACATATAAAACAAAGAACTAATATCTAGACATATAAAGAATTCTCAAAACTCAACAGTTTAAAAAAAAAAGCAAATGATCCATATAGAACACAAGCAAGGAACTTTCACTGGAGAAGAAATACAGGTAATAAGTGTGTGAAAATATGTCTAACATTATTAGCCATCAAAGAAACGCAAATTATAACCCAGAGACATATCACTACACACCTACTAGAATGGCTAAAATAAAAAATAATGCTAACAGCAGATGCTGGTGAGGAGGTGGGGAAACTGAATCACTCAGATATTGCTGGCGGGCATTTAAAATGGTACAGTCACTCTGGAAAACAGTGGCTTTTTCTTATAAAACTATACAACTATATAAAATCTTAAATATAAACTAAAACATGCAATTACCACATAATTGAGTTACTGCACTTCTGGGCATTTATGCCAGAGAAATGAAGACATGTTCACATAAAAACTTGTACACAAATATTTACCTACTTAGATTTATTTCTAATAGTCAAAGACTGGAAACAATTTAGATATTCTTCAACAGGTGAATTGTTAGACAACCTGTATATATCCAAACCATGGAATACTAATCAACAATAAAAAGAAACAAACTATTGATATTACAACAATGCTGACTGATCTTCACAGAATGATGTTGAATGAAAAAAGCCAAACATCAAAGGTTATATACTGTATGATTCCATTTACATGCCACTCCTGAAATCAGAAAATTAAAAAGACTGAGAAAGATTAGTAATGGCCAGGGGCAAGGAGGTGGGGTCAGAGGCGGAATGGGCATGGCCATCCAAGGGCAACGTGAGGGGTCCTTCTGGCAATGAACATGCTCTATCTTGACTGTATCAACACCAGTATCCTGGCTGTGATATTATAATACTAGTTTGGCAAGATGTTTTTTTGGGGGAAATTAGGTAAAGACACATGAGATTACTCTATTATTTCTTACATCTGCACATGAATTCTACAACTATCTCAAAAGGTAAATAAAGAGCAAAAAACCCTCCAAAACCTCAAAAACTAAAGCAAACTAGGCCTTCATAGGAAGGATAAAGGGGTCTGTGACAAATATCCAATATATACAGGATGGTCAACATCCCACTCAAAAGCAGAATTCTCCCCTTGAGACTATAAAGAGGGATTAGGTTTAAATGAGAGAGATGTGGAAGTTTCCTTAAATTCAGGGTGGTCCTAATCAGAGAAGCCGGGAGCCAATCTGGGCTGCTCACAGCCTGGAGAACTCAAGAGACGCTGAGGACAGTTCTGGACTTGCTTAAGATGTCTGAAATCTGGGCTACACAGTAGAGCAAATAAACAGTATAGCTCGTTCTACAGAATATCTACAATTCCAAACCGGTTCCAGAACTCCAGGTACCCAGTACCTCAAGGTTCACCTGAGAGCAGACCTTATTCCCTCCCTGAGACCCTACTCCCCGCATCCCTCCCATTGTGCCTTAAGAAGTCTGGAGAATAATTCTCCAAAAATCAGAAGAGTAAGAACACGATTTAGCTTAATATTTGGTTCAAATATTTTCTGGTCTGGCTTCCATTCTAATTTGGTTTACCTCCTGTAGGAAAAGATTAAGAGGGATTTGTTTACTCTTAAGAGACATATTTTTGACATGAAACTGATGAAAGATAGTTCCTGAGCTTAGGGTAAAAAACTCTTGGCAGGGCTACACGCGTAGAAATAACTGCGGAGGGATGCTCAGGAAGTAGGAAAGCCTAGGAGGTGGGGGAAAGAACAAGAGCTTCTCTGAGTAATCCTAAACAGCAAGTGTAACTTCCTTTCCCTATTCTTAACTTTTTACCTCCTCCTCTGCAGTCCCTGGCATTCCCTGGGTTGTGTGGGCTGTAGATCTTCAAAAACTCCAAAACATTTAGGACCTGATGCCTACAGATGTTGGAAGTTCTATGCTCGTTCTACAGTAAGATAGCTATAATCAATATATTTCATATATAAGAATACTCATTATAGGGTACCTTCAGGAAAGAAAATTTTGGAAACAACCCAAATGCCCATCACCAAATAAATAAATAAAGAATACATTGTATATACTTACAATAGACTATTAATCAGTCTTAAAAGGAATAAAATTCTGATGCATGCTACAACATGGATGAAATTTCAAGATGTGAAGTGAAATATGCCAGATGCAAAAGGAAAAACACTGATGATTCCATTTACATGCGGTAAGTAGAATAGTCAAATTCATAGACAGAAAATAGAATGGTGCCCAGCCAGTGTGGCTCAATTGGTTGGACCATCATCCAGCGCACTGAAAGGTTATGGGTTTGATTCCCTGTCAGGGCACATGCCTGGGTTTCAGGTTTAGCCCCCAGTTGGGGTGTGTGTGGGAGGCAACCAATTGGTATTTCTCTCACATTGATGTTTCTCTCTCACTCTCCCTCTCATCAATAAATAAATATTAAAAAAAAAAAAGAAAAAAAAGAATGGTGATTGCCAGGGGCCAGGTGAGGGGGAAATGGATAGTTACTGTTTAACAGGTACAGTTTCAGCCCTGGCTGGTGTAGTTCAGTGTATTGAGCGTGGGCCTATGAACCAAAGGGTCACTGGTTCAATTCCTAGTCAGGGCACATGCCCCCCCCCCCCAAAAAAAAGGTACAGTTTCAGTTTGGGAAGATGGAAAACTTCTAGAGATGGATGGTGGTGATGGTGACACAACAATGCAAAACATTTAATTCTACTGAACTATACATTTAAAAATGGTGAAAGTGATAAATTTTATGATATGTATAGTCTAACACAATGTTTTATTGTAGAAATTTACATAATGTGCCATAATTATCAGCTCATGGGCAATCCAATGTATCACCTCCCACTTCTGCTTCTCAGATTATTGGGAAACAAATCCCAGACAAAGTATCATTTTCATCTGTGAATAT
Source organism: Tonatia bakeri (assembly GCA_004024845.1). NCBI lineage: Eukaryota > Metazoa > Chordata > Mammalia > Chiroptera > Phyllostomidae > Tonatia > Tonatia bakeri. Next base: position 109,249 of record PVIA01004912.1, read on the forward strand.
GTCAGAGTGTATTTCTAAATATCAGGGCTTTAAAAAAAGGCACAATACCATTATCACATATAAAAAAATTAACAATAATTCCTTAATATCAAATCTATAAACAGTGTTTACATTTGACTCATATATTTTTTAAATCAGGGTCTAAAAATTTTAGCTCCATGCATTGCAATTTCTTGATTGCAGTTAAAAAAATGTGGCTGTCTAAAGGAACTAATTGCACACATTTAGATCTTGCCAATTGCTGTTGTATGGTATCAGGTGAAACATTCTCTAGTCCACTGTGCTTCCTGTAACAGTTGGACCTAGAGTCTCAGTTGGATCTAGAGACTTTGTGCGATTCATTTTTTTTGTCTGTGTGTGTACATGCATCTATTTAAAATTGTGGCCTTGATAAAGTAAAAAGGTCAGTTCATTCACAAAAAATTAAGAGAACCTTCTCCGTCACAAGGTGGGGGGTACTGGTGATACAGCTGTAAAGACACACTTATCCCTAACCTCCAGGAGTTAGCAGTCAAATGAGTGTGACATCTAACAAGTGCTAAGCAGAAAGCACGGGCACTTCAATCAGACTGGGGCAGTGGAGGGTGGTCAGGGAAGGCTCCACAGAGGAAGAGATAGCTGAAGCTGAGTATTCAGATGAATTGTCCAGACAAGACATGGGAGTTTCCAAGAACAAGGAGCACTGTGTTGAAGGTGGGGCCTCTTTATTAGTATGCTGAATATAAGAAACCTCAAGCCATCAAATGTGGCTCAAGCAGAGGTGCAAGAGGATGACATGGATGAACAGTGCTAGAAATAAGGATGGAAGATGAATGTAGGGGTCAGATCACAGGTGTCCTTGTAAGCCATGATGAGTGTTTTACCACCTGGAAGCAGTGGGGGAAAACAGGATTTAAAACGGGAACATGACATGACTACCTATTTAGAGAGATGAGAACTGTGGATTGCAATAGGGAGATCAAGTAGGGGCTTCTGCAGTACTTCAGGTAAGAGAAAACGAGGACTGAGACATCAGCAGTGAAGATGGGTGAAGAGAGCAAAGTGTAACTGCCCAGACTTAGTCATTGACTGGATGTGGGAAATAAGGAAAGGGACAAACAAGGGAAAATCTGGACAGCTGGATAAATGATGGCAGCAAGACAGGGTCTTGCAAGGGGGAGCTGGTAGAGTTCCCAGGTGGGAGAAGTCCAGGGGGTGCCAGTTATTTAACTCTGCTCCTTAGGAGAGGGCTTTGGGTTGCACATAAAGACTTGGAGTCATCAGGGGACATTTGGTAGCAGGAACCATTAGCATGCAGATGAGGTCTAAGCGGAGAGGATACAGATGAGGATGAAACCTGAGGAATACTATTATTTAAAAGAGTGATTTTTCCTTTTTAATTAAATTTATTGGGGTGACACTGGTTAATAAAACTATACAGGTTTCAAGTGTACAATTCTGTGATATATCATGGGTACATAGTGATTAAAAAAACATTAAAGGAAGCTGAGGAATAGCTAGAGCTAGAAGAAAATGAGGAGACAGTGGTCTGTCAGAAAGATTATAGGAGCATTTCAAGAAGGAAGAAGAGGCTAAGAATATCAGTACTGCTGAGACACCAGAATGTGCCCTGCAACCTGGAGGAGTCATTTTGATGATGCCATTGTGTGTGGGCGGTGGGGGGTGGTGGTGGCAGGACTGAGATTTCAGTTGGTTCCCTAAACTCTGTGTGGACAGGTTGCAGTTTGTCCACAGACACTCTGTCTTACAAGCTTGGTTCTATTTTGCTTACTGAAAATAACAAATCAATTATTCTTCCCATTTCAGAGTGCTGTGGCCTCTTCAAAACCTCCCGTCTCCCAAAAGCTTCACTGTGAAGAGAGGAGGATTTTGGTTTTGTTTTTTAAAAAATGGAAGAGACTTGAGAATATTTATATTTTGATTAGGAAAACCCAGTAGTGAGGTAGAGGCTGAAGACACAAGCGGGAGAAGCAATAATTGCTGGAACAGGGCTCTGAGAAAGCTGGCAGAGGGGCCGTCTAGAGAATCGGTGGAGAGAACACCTCTCGCACAGAGCAGGATTTGTGCATTGACTAGCTGGTTTGCTTGTGTGGTTGGAGCATGTGGGTGTGTGGTGTACAGGTTGACATATGAGGTTGTTCTTCTTGATATCTTCTATTTTCTGTGTGCGACAGAAGCTGAGTCATTGGCAGGATGGTGGAGGGGAGTGGAGCAGGCGACCTCAGGGAGTGGTGCCGATGAAACAGAGCGGGTGTGAGACTGGGAGAGGGAGCCACCTGCAGATGCAGACAATCCAGGCGGGGGTGGAGGCCAGGAGTGCCGAGAGACAGCAGCAGGTGGCAAAATGGGGAGATACACAGCCCTCGGTGCCCTGGCTGCAGAGTGAGACGGCCAGTGCGGATAACGGTCGCCCCGTGTTCCCTGTCAACATCTGGTGAAAGGCACTTCCAGGTGGAGCCATGGTTGAGATGTCAGTCTTCTAATATCATTCTCCCTATCTCCTCACTATTAGAGACATCTTTCTAAATTTCTGTCAGTAGAGGATCTGTGGTTTGGGGTTCTGGCCTGAGTCAGGAATTACGAATTTCTATTTTTTTACTTACTCAGATGTCTTTATTTATAAAGTGTGAATAAGGTACCCTCCCACCATCCTCAACAGTGTTATTATTTATTCACGTCATCATAAGTGAAAAGTGTAAAATGTCAACACTCACATTACCATTTCTATATGAAAAGATCTCAAAACCACCTTTCAGGGCATGCTCTCTCTGGCAGTCTCCTCCTTTTAATAACTTTGGGAATCTAGGGGCCCATTTGATAAGGTGGTCCCAGAAGCCACATGTTAATGCTGAAGTATATTTCCTTATTCAACCTGCCTCTGCGCCTTCTGCTCAATCCCCACCCTTTAATGTGGGGCTTGGCGGATGGAGAGGGGAAGCTGTACTTATCTTCGCCTTTTATGGGCAGGATCTCCCCTCACCTGCCCCCGCCCCCACTCTTTCCAGCTACTTAGAGACAAGCACTCCATGGAAAATGTGCTCATTGTCACTCCCTGGCAGCTTTGGATGCTGTTACTTGATGTGTAAAATGAGTGAGTGCAACCAGTTCTTCAGGAACAAATGAAGTCCAGATTACTGTACTCAGCCATGGACCGTTTTCTTCAAACGATCTGATGTAGAAGGAGAGTTTGATTAAAGTAGAATGTGTTTTCTCTGAAAATGGTCAGCAGCTGACACATGGGTAAACTGTGACTGGGCGGGGTGTTAAGGAGCCAGGCCTCGTACACTTGATGGGTCTAAGCTTTCAGAGGCCTCACTTGGGAGGCCGTGAAGTGATTTCGTCTTTGACCTGCCTGTTCTTTACACATACACACAGGTGTGCTTCAGCGCTGAGCTGCAGAAGGAAAGCAAGCTAACTGTAAACAAAATGTTGATGCCAAAGAGAGTATTTTTAGCTATTTGTAAGTGGAGAGACGTAAAATTCCATGAAAAACAGAGGAGAAATTCTTAAAATCACCACAAGTAGCCTGGATACTGTTCCAACATAAAAGAACATCAATTTCTAATACCAGTTACACAGTTGTTTGGGAGATTAAGACCAGGAAATACATATGAACTTTTTGTGCTATTGTTTCACTGAAGACAACCTGATAGTAACTTGGGGCTTGACCCGGGACGGAGGGTGGGAGGTTTCCTATTTGAGTATGGCTGAATTTCAGGATACGAAGGGATTAAGTCAGAGGTAGACAAGAGAAAGCAAGAAAAGTAAAGAAAGACTCTGTGGATCCTTTTCTTTCACACGCATTAGTTAATTTTGAAAATTATTTCCCACACACTAAGAGAACATGAAACCACTCCAGGATACACATGATGACTAATGAACTCTATGAAGGCAGTGTTCTGGGACTCAGAGGACCACAAACACTATGTTTATAATTGATATACAAAGTTTACAGCAGAAGAAACAAGGCCTATCATAACTCGCACTAGAACAATGGAGTTTTCTACTTGTTTCTATGTTCCTACTGTCTGCAGGTAAGCTAATACCTAGTTCCCTTCCCTTTGTCTTTGTTCCTCTCATTTCTCTCTCTCTTTTTAAAGATTTTATTTATTTATTTTTAGAGAGAGGGGAAGGGTGGGAGAAAGAGAGGAAGAGAAACATCAACGTGTGGTTGTCTTTTGCACACCCTCTGTTGGGGATCTGGCCTGCAACTCAGGCATGTGCCCTGACAGGGAATTGAACTGGCAACCCTCTGGTTCATGCCTGAACTCAATCCACTGAACTACACCAGCCAGGGCTCATTTTTCTTTTAAGCAAAGTTTTGTGAAGAGAATCCCTGCCCCAGAGATAGTCCTTAAGTGACTGCTATATTTAACATTTTTTCTGTGTACTTCTAAAAATGCCACCAAGGAAGAGAGTGTGGGAAACCCATTAAAGTTGTGGCTTGAGGCTTCCCATCATGTTTTCGTTTGCCTATTATTCACTGGTGCTGTTTCAGCCTCAGTTCTACTTTTGACAGCTGTTGCTGCTTACTGAGACATACACACACACAGACACACACACACACACACACACACACAGAGAGAGAGGGAGGGAGGGAGGGAGGGGGAGAGGGAGAGGAAGGGAGAGGATACTATTCATTTAAAGGATGATTAGTGACATTTTATTGCTGGAACTGTTAAAGAGCCAAATACCATGTAAGACATAGCTTAGCCCTTGATGAAAATGAGAGAATGGAAGAAGATGAGAAAAAATGTGTATTAGAGGAGCAGCAGAAGCAAGGTGAGGAGAGGGAGAGAAGCTTTCACTGAGTGGTATTCAAGTAGGGGAAGCCTCATAAGCCTGGTGGTGTAGTTCCGGGAAGGAGAGGCTGAAACTGCATTGGAGTTCTGCTTCCATCTCTGGAGCCATGTGCTTTGAGCACAAGAAAATGTAAAAAACTGACTCTGTAAAGCTCTTTGAATCTCTTCGAACAAAGTATATATACAAAATACTATTACTTTATATGATGCCATAAATGATCCCACTGATTTACATTAGATCCACCATGTCCTATATCCTGCTTTCGTCAGTCTTCGGTATTTTAGGGAGATTTCAGTGATCTCATGCTGTCCTTAGTCAATGCAACAACTCCGCCGAGGAAGAGAAATACCCTTCCTGTCTTGGGAACATCCTGTCAAGTGTGGGATGTGTTTCCTGCGTACCATGTCTTCTTCTATGCCATCAGCACCCACACAATTATCCAGCCTTTTAGAAAATGATTAAACCGTTGGCTTGGATGGATTTCCTCAGCTAGCTGAGAGTCAGAGCTGCCTAGTGGACTGAAGATTTGGCTTCCTAACTCATAGTGTGACTTTTCTCCAAACATTCACAAGCATTCTTCGGTTTTTCTAGTTTCTTCATGAGATATCTGTGTTTCTTTTATCAGTAAGAGGATGGAAAGGATAATATTTTGAAGACTCAAAACAAATTTTAGGAAGATTAAATGAACTTATTTGGATGCAATTTAATTTCCACTCACAAAAGCTTACTAAAAAATTTTCATCCTGGCCAGGTGGCTCAGTTGATTGGAGCACCGTCCCATACACCAAAAGGTTGCAGAGTCGATTCCTGGTCAGGGCACATACCTGCGTTGCAGGTTCGATCCTCGGTCAGGGTGCATATGGGAGGCAACTGATTGACGTTTCTCACATCTCTCTCTCTCTCTCTCTCTCTCTCTCTCACCCCTTCCTCTAAGCATATCCGTGGATGAGGATTTTAAAAAAAGTTTTTCCCAGTGTCCTAGATCCAGTCTATATGCAGGGAGTAACTGGCTCACACTGGGAAAGTATGTAAACACTTTCAGGCTCACAAGACACCATTTAATGACTAGAGGAGAAAGAATGTGATGAGCAGGGCTCTGGAAGCTTGAAAATGCGTGTAGCCTCTCCATGGCTGCACTGATCCACAAATCTTTTGTCTTGGACAAAGCCACAAACAACTGTATACTACGGTTATTGATTTTGTTTTCTGGAATAGTCCTGTCAGTTAAAAATACATAAAAGACCCAGGTATATAAAAGAGACCTTGCACATCTCCAGTTAATGTCCCAAGACATTTACACAGCTCTGCAGTAGAAGGGCTTATATAGTAAATAAAACTGATAGACATAAAAGAGACTTTTCCAGTTTACATCTATTATTTAATAGTATGGTAACAGTAATTAAGAACACAACCTTTGGCATCAGGCTGCCTGGGTTCAAATTCCCACTCCGCTGCATCAGAGCTGTGTGACCTTGGGAAAGTTACACATCCTTTTCTGGCCTCTGTTTCATCAGTGGTAAATGGAGATACAAATTAGGTTATTACGAGGGTTAATGTAAGTGCACATAGATACAAAGCACATGGAAAAGCACCTCAGTACATCTGGGCTCTTATTAGACAGTACAACCTTAATTAGTTAATTTATACCCTCCAGCCCCACTGTATTTTCACTGCCCCCAGATAAAAAGAAAGGGGGATTCTTTTGGCATTATCACAGACTTGGGCGATCTTTATGTTAATCTTTCTGTCAACACTTGTTAAGAACAGAACATAAGCTTTCAGATTGAAAAGGCAAAAGAACACATACATCTAATGCTGCTTTAAATCCCATTAAAACTATAATACAGAATCTTTCCGAAATGGAAACCCTACAGAAACTTGGAGAATGAGGTGGGAGACAATAGCAACAAAATCTGGAAGCTGAGTGGTGGACGGACACACAGGTAACTGACTGCAGGTCTAACAGTCAGACTTGGAGAGGGGCAAGCCGAGAACCAACCCAGTTTCTCAAAGGCAAAGGAACTGCAGGTAAAGGAATGAGGCTAAATTGGAGGTATGTGGTTTTAATCAGGAGAACTGACAGGATTCAGTTGAAACTATTGAAAGCCGTTGAAGAAGCATTTGGTTCCTAGATTTGTGGCCCCTACCCCATCCACTGTTTCTGCAAAATGCTAGAATCGGAAGGTTCATTACTTGGATGTGGTAAATCAGAGTGTCTGTAGACTGAAGTACCAAGCACATGTGACAGTGTATCATACTGAAAATAGGAATTATGTGAATGTATGCATATTGAAGGCAGAGTGCTGAGAAACCCAGACCCCTTGCTTCCCGTACTTGGCTCCCAGAACACTTGCAGTAAGGCCTTTACCCTGCAGCCAAGGGACTGGAAACTTCCCTTTGGGGGAGCTGGCCAGCAAAAGAGAAAAAAATCCTAAAGATTATGAATATCGGGAATTCCCCAACAAATGGCCCGCCCAGATCATCCAGCCAGGAGGTCAACAGTACAAGCCCCACCTGCATACTTGAGCTTCCAATCAGCTCTTTAGATCATGTTTAATCAGAAGCAGATAGCAAAGAATTACCAGACAGCTGCAGAGAGTCTAAAACAAATAAGGACAACAAGAAACTGAAAAAACAAAGGCTGTAAGGGGAGAAGGCAAAACCCCCACAAAAAAACCTCTCATTAAAATCCTATGAGATAACATCATGCATTTATGAACAGGTTGTTTTTTTTTTAATGAGGAGAATAAAGAAAGCTCTTGGGAATTAAAACATGACTGCAACCATGAATAAAAGACTGAATAGAAGGGTAGGAACAGAACATTGTCAGGAAGCCTCCCAGGAAAAGAGAGAAGAAATTAAAAAAATATGACATTTAGAGGACCAGGCTGGGAGATGTGACATCTGAATGAAACAGAAAGAGAGAACAGAGAAAGCAGAGAAGAAGAAGTCATCAATGAAATAACCAAAGAACATTTCCCAAAGCAGAAAGATACGAGATTCTAGAATAAAATAGTCCATTTCATATCCAACTCCATGGATGGCAAGTAGATCATACCAACTCACACTATAGTAAAATGTTAAAAAGCTGGAAACACATGATTTCAAAAGCTTCCAGAGAGAAAAAAAGCAGAGAATACAGAAAGCATTAGGAGTCAGAATGTCCTCAAATTTTAAGGGTAACACTGGAAACAAGAAGCAGTTTTCAAAAATTTGAAAGAACATTATTTCCAACCTAGAGATCTATTTTCAGACACTGTATCATGTATGTGAATAATATAAAGACATTTACTGATGTGGGGACTCTCAAAATTTTTACTTCCCATGCACCTTCCCTTAAGTAGCTCCTTGGAGAATGTTTTCCACTAATAAGACATTCAAATAGGAAGATAGGAAAGAGAAGACCCAATACAGTAGAAAGGCAATGGGGTTTACAGAAGATGGTGAAGAGAGATCTCAGAATAATGGCTGTATATCAGATACAGAGGGCAATTAGTCCAGACTGGGAGTCATCCCAGAGACAGCCACACTGGGGACAGTCATCAGCATGATCCCCATTGCTATTGCCCTATCATTTTAACATGAGCACAGAACAGAATGCCTGCATGAGCTTGTACTTGGCTTGTCTCAAGCACAGGCTGAAGTTACTATACTCCCCTCCAGGCCCTGCTGCCTGGATCAGTGAAAACTTGCATTTTACTAAAAATGCAAATTTTTTTTTCTTTGACCTACTCCTGAAAGCTGGAGGAAATCCAGGGTGAGTTTAGAGGCAATAAAAAGAAGCCTATTCTGTTTGACCAGATTTCTGTTAAATGTCATACACTTGGTCCAGACTATAGCTCTGCCAGATGTCCTCACTGTGGTAAACCCTCTGTTTCCCAAGATTCATTCATAACCTTGAGCCCTGACTTCACAAAAAGCTCTTATAAGTTCTGAGAGGCTAAAACCAGACCATGACCAGAAGACCCTTCACCTTCTTTTTTAAAAAAGTATACTGTTTACATTTTTTAAAAAAATTCACTTATTAACTTTTAGAGAGAGGGGAAGGGGAGGAGAGAGAGCGGGGGACAGAAACAACACTCTTGTGTGCCCCCGACTCAGGACCTGGCCTGCAACCCAGGCATGTGCCCTGACTGGGAATCGAACCGGTGACCTTTCAGTTCGAAGGTTGGCATTCAGTCCACTGAGTCATACCATTTAGGGTCACCCTTCACCTTCTTGAGGGAGCTGTCATCTAATAGCTGTCCTTCCTCACACAGCTAGGATTGAGCCTGCTACTCAAGTTTTCAAACCTAAACAATAAAAAGCCACAAAAATTACACTATCATCAGGATGACATTATCTGGCTGGAGATGGGGTGGGGCGGCGGTGAGGGAATGAGGGTGAAGGTTAGACTGGGCACAGAGGGAGTTTCTTAACGTGACTGGTGGGTGCTGGGGTGTTAATTTTATCATTATTCTGTACATTACCATATTTTTTGGACCTTAAGACGCACCTAGGTTTTAGAGGAGGAAAATAGGAAAAAAATTTTGAGGCAAAAAATGTGGTAAAATATTTAATAACATAATCATTTCACCAATAAAAATGTAAACAGAACTCAACAGCAGCATTAACAACCATTATTCCTCCCAAATTTTTTGGGGGTGTGTGTCTTATAGTTAGAAAAATACAGTATACATTTACATTTAAAGTCTGCAGATATGTGATGCATTTTACACACACACATGTGCTTTGTATTACAACACATATGAAGTTACTAATATTCTACCATTTTTGAGGTACAAAAATAGCAAGCTCATATGTTTAAACTTGATACTTCAGGCTCGCCAATGTACCTTGGGCCCTTGAGGCAGGTTAAGAGCCAAAGTTTCCCCACATGCAAAATGTTGAGTGAGAAAAAACCAGAGGTTTTCTTAAATGTAAAGGACTCTCATAACTGTGTAATTCACATACTGTCTATGCTCAGTACAGTAATTCCTAGCCTATAAAAAGTTAAAAGGTAAGTAATTTTAACTTTTTATTGGACATTTGTGGGGAAATTCCTTTGTGTTTCCCAGTGAAAAGATCTGGCAAATATTATATTCACATAACTATAGTTTACTATAACATAATAATGAGAACTTAGGAACAGTTTTGAGAAATCCCCAAACCCTCACATTTCCCTTGCTTCTGCTTTTCTTGCAGAAATGGAGACACAGAAACTGGAAATGACAGGAAGCAATAATGGGGATGTGATTTGCGGGAGAGCGTGAGAGGAGGAATCAGATGGACAATGAGACAAATGTTTCCACTATTCTTTACTAATCAAGGCAGAGACATGGATGAACTCAAGAGCTGTTTTGAGGCTCTTTTTTCAGGCATATAGATTAAAAATTCACAAAAACCACAAAGAAAAATCTACTTTTCTTCCTTCAGCCATGATTTACTGAGCCATTTTGATGTGTTAGAAGCATTTTAAGTGTTTTTATAAACATCATTGCACTTCATTCTCATAGACACCCTCTGGATTTGGTGCCACTATTCTCACCCTGTTCCTAATGTCCTTTTACATATGAGGTGAGGCTCAGTAAGGTTTAGGAACTAGCTCAAGGTCACAGACCACTAAATAGTACAACTAGGTTTAAAACCAAAGTAATTCTAACTTCAAATCCACACTCTTAATCAGTAATCCTCTTATACTATATAACCTTTGATCCTAACTCTTTTCTTTTCAAAAGTTTCCCTTCTTAATCCAGCCCCTTATTCTATAGCTAAATGTTACTATGGTTTTTCCACTAGCATCTACTGCTCCATCCTTTCTAAGGAGTTAAGGGTAATCGCTATGTACTTTTGTGTGAAAGCCTAACACTGTATTTCTCATACTGGGGTATACACAAGAGTACTTGGCAATTATGTTGGGGGTATTTGAAGCTATAAAAATAACAAGGCACATCTTCCTGGAGTGAAAATTTTTACTTTAAGTTTTATTTTTTGGGAGAATCTCCTTGTTTTCATTTAAAAAACAAACACAGAGAGGTTGTGATACCTGCAAATGCAAGATCTGCACTTAATTTTAAGATTAAAAAAATAAGACTCTAGCCCTCACTGGCTCAGTTGGTTGGGCATCATCATCCTGCAAGGTGAAAAGTCACTGGTCTGATTCCGTCAGGGCACACGCCTAGGCTGCAGGTTCAGTCTCCAATGGGGGTGTGTTTGAGAGGCAACCAATCGATGTTTCGCTCTCACATTGATGATTCTCCTTCTCTCCCTCCCTGCCTCTCTAAAAAATAATAAATAAATAAAATCTTAAAAAAAAAAGATTCGCTTTTTTCTTCAAAGAATTCATCCCATAGTAGGAAGACAGACAAATAAACAAATCACTATGGTGCATATGATTCTAATACAATACAATTGATACAAAAGATTACCAAATGAATGCACCTGCTTTAACCCAGGAGCTGCCCTCAGCAGAGCTAGACATAAGGATGAACAAAACACAGTCTCTGCCCTCAAGGAGCTCAGAGGCCAGTAGGAGTAAACACAAGGTGCTGACAGAACCACTACGGGGGAGGAAGAGAAGAGGGACCTGTGGAAAGTTTTGAAAGATAAAATGGAACTCCGCTGTCAGATGAGGGAGGATGAAAGGGAGAACATCATAGATTAAAGAATCATCAAATGCTAATCCAAAAGAACTTTTGCACTCCAATGTTCAGAGCAGCACAATTTACAACAGCTAAGTGCTGGAAGCAACCTAGGTGCCCATCAGTAAATGAATGGATCAAAAAACTGTGGTACATTTACACAATGGAATTCTATGCAGCAGAAAGAAAGAAGGAGCTCCTACCCTTTGCAACAGAATGGATGGAACTGGAAAACATTATGCTAAGTGAAATAAGCCAGGCGGTGAAAGATAAATACCATATGATCTCACCTTTAACAGGAACTTAAACAACAAAACAAAGAAACAAGCAAAATATAGTCAAAGACACTGAAATAGAGGACAGGCAGAAAGTGACCAGAGGAGAGAGAAGAGGGCATTTCAGGGGAAAAAAGGAAGGGTTTACAGGAACAAAGTTAAAAGACACATGGACAAAAACTAGGGGGAGGGTGGTAATGGGAGGGAAGTTGGGAGGGAGGCGGGGCTGGATTGGGAGTAAAGGGGAGAAAACTGTACTTGAACAATGATTAAAATAAAAAAAAGAATCAGCAAATGCAAAGGCACAGATGGATGGAGCAGCTTATAGTTAGGAGAAAACTAGAATTTGAGGATCAGCGGAGTATACACTGCAAGGTGGGAGGAAGGAGCTGAGAAGGTGAGAGACAAGCTGAGAGGTACACAGGGGTCAAACAATCAAGACCCACTGCATACAGGACCTTGGGCTCATGGGACGAGAGGCCTTGGAAGGGCTGTAGTAGCAGGGCAGTAACACTGTCTGCTGTTCATTTCAGAAAGAGCATTCCCACTGAGGTTTGCACGACAGGGAGGCCAATTATTAGAACAGCACAGCTAGAAATGAAGAGTCTGAATGCAATGGAAGGATAGCGAGGACAAGAAGGACTAGAGCTGTGCTGTCTACGAGAAACAGAACAAGCCGCAAGTGTAAGTTTGGTAGCCATATTAGAAAAGGAAAAGAAACACATGAAATAAATATCAGGAACATATTTTACTTAACCCACTATACCAAAAATATTATTTCAACATAAAATTAATATAAAAGTTATTCATGGAATAGTTTATCCCTTTTTTATACCAAGTCTTAAAATCTGGTGTGTATCCGACATAGCACATCTCCATTTGGTTAGTTACATACCAAGTGCTCAACAGCTCCACTGGCTAGTAGCTACCATATCAGACTGCAGGATTAGAGGGGTTTACTTAGGAGGCATTACTGCAGAATTTGTTGACTTAGTGAATATGGAGAATAAGGAGGTAACATATCTGGAATTGCTGGCTTGGATAAGTGGATGGAAAGTGGTACCAGCAAACCAACAGGTTTGAGGAAGGAGGAGATAGAAGATACGGTTTTAGAGTGTTAACTTTGAAATGGTTGAGCATGAAGTCACTTGCCCAAGGTGACCTAGCTAAGTAAGTGACAGAGTCAGAATTTTGATCCAGATCTCTTTGATGTCAACCCTTTCTGAGCAATTCCGAGCCAGGATTTAACAAAAGAAGACAAGGCATGGGAGCTCCAAGTTTGCATTTACATTCATTCAATATAAAATCAACATGTGTCAAAAACAAACCAAAAAAATAAAAAAATTTAAAAGTTGAGTATGCAAGTTCTCCAAATCAGCAATATCTTGCATTAATAATGCAGCCATCATTTTCAACGTTTTGAAGAAAATAAGAGATTTTTTGAAATGTTAATTTAAAAAATTTAAGTGAAAATATACTTTCCAAGGCACTTTATCCTATTTTGTAAACATATATACCTAGCTTAGAAGGAGTGAGATTTTGAGATTTCATCAAAATTATGTCCATACCATAAGGTGAAGACATTAATTTCTAAATAATGTAACAGTCCATATAGCAGGGGTTGCCATGGTGGGAGAAACTCCCAGTCTCACATGAAAGTTTGTCAGAAAGTGGGGCTAGAGCCCAGTGAGTGAGCTGCATTGTTCCCTCTCTGACCCCTCCCCCACAGACAGCGCTATGGCCAGCAAAAAGGGTTGCCGGCCCTGGCAAACAACTAAGGCCCCGCCCCCTTACAACTTAACAGGTACTAGGAGACAAAGAAATATGGCCCAAATGAAAAAACAGAGCAAAACTCCATGAAACAGCTAAGTGATGAGAGATAGCCAACCATCTGATGTGGAATTCAAAACACTGGTAATTAGGATGTTCACAGAACTGATTGTGCTTGGTCAAAAAGTGCAAGAACTCATGAAGGCCACCCAAAATGAAATAAAGCAAAATATTCAGGGAACTAACAGTGACAGGAAGGAAACCAGGACTCAAATCAGACTTAGAACAAAAGGAAGAAATAAACATCCAACTGGAATGGAATTAAGACACAAGGATTGAAAAAAGTGAAGAAAGTTTTACAAACTTCTGGGACAACCTGAAACATTCCAATATCCGAATTATAGGGGTGTCAGAAGGAGAACAACAACAGCAAGAAATTGAAAAGTTATTTGAACAAATAATGAAGGAAAACTTGCCCAATCTGGCGAAGTCCAGGAAGCCCAGAGAGCCCAGAGAGTCCCAAAGAAGTTGGACCCAAAGAGGAACTCACCAAGGCATATCATAATTACATTACCCAAGACAAATGATAAGGAGATAATCTTAAAAGTAGCAACAGGAAAGGAAAGCATTACCTACAAAGGAGTTCTCATAAGACTATTAGCTGATTTCTCAAAAGAAACCTTACAGGCAAGAAGGGACTGGAAAGAAGTATTCAACGTCATGAAAGGCAAGGACCTACATCCAAGATTACTCTACCCAGCAAAGCTATCATTTAGAATGGAAGGGCAGATAAAGGGCTTCTCAGACAAGGCCAAGTTAAAGGAGTTCATCATCACCAAGCCCTTATTATATGAAATGTTAAAGGGACTTAATCTAAGAAACTGAAGATCAAAAACTATGAACAGTAAAATGACAACAAACTCACAACTATCAACAACTGAACCTAACGAAAACAAATACTAAGCAAACCACTAGAACATGAACAGAATCAGAGAAATGGACATCCAATGGAGGGTTTTCAGTGGGGAGGGGGAGGGGAAGAATGGGGGGGAAGGTACAAGAATAAGAAGCATAATTGGTATATATAAAATAGGCAGGGAGAGGATAAAAATGATACAGGAAACAGAATTCAAAGAACTTACATGTACAACCCATGGACATGAACTAAGTTGAGGGGGAATGCTGGAGGGTTGGGGGTGCAGGGCGGAAGGGGGATAAAGGGAGAAAATTTGGATAATTGTAATAGCATAATCAATGAAATATACTTTAAAAAATAAAAAATAAAAGAATAATACTGAAAAAATAATGCAATACTCCAGAAGTTTCTAAGGCTTTCTGATATGCCAAAGAGTAAAAAAGCAAGGGGATCCAGTCCGACTCTCTCTATGTGAGCGCGAGGACATTTACTTGAAGTAAATTTTGGTTTCTCCTCTAATACGTGTATATGTAATATAGCACAGAAAAGTAATATCCCTAAAATGTAGGTGGTGTACTATAGCTGGCACTAAGATTATTTCATGTCTCAAAACACATTGGTTGTCTAGAAAATGTCTGTGATTTTACACACACACACACACACCCCTAAGAATGGGAATAAACAAGTAAAGAAAATAACCTATTTTCAAGTAATAATTTTCCAAAATAGAAACAGGTAAACAGAGAAAACCCATCTGGGTAAGTTTGAAAACAATGGTTTAAAAGTTGACCACCACCCAGGAAGTAGTAGCCACAGTAGTGTTAAAGGATGCTAAAATTAGAATGTGTATGTAGAAAGTACAGAAATTGAGTAGTAATTATGGTGGTAGTGAAATGATTTATGAACCACCAACGATAGGCCGGTCTGCACAACAATCCTATCAAACACCTTGTTTCAAACTCTTCTAATTTTTTTATAGAGCACAGTGCAGGTGGGCCTTGCTTTTCTTTAGTTGGACAAGGCAGGACAACTCATTTGAGTGGGGAACTTGTTTCAACATGACATGTCACTGAGTTGGCCTAACTCTGGTATGGCTTCATTTACATTCTTCTAATAGGTGATGTATGAAATGCAAAACAAATAGGTGTCATGTATTTGTCACCTATCAAAGGGAACAAGAATCCTGTTTGTAAGACAGAGACAAGGCACTAATTCTAGAATATGTCGCGCTCGGGGACACTAATCCCATCATGTGAGCCCCACCCCCATGACCCATTTCTAAACGCCGTCATGTTTGGGGTTGGGGCTTCAACCTACGAATTTGGGGGGTGGTGCACATTTCAGTGCACAGCGTGAATTATCTAGTCAGTTTTTGTTCTTCATTTACTCACTGCCTGATCTAACCAACACATCACATGCTGCCATGCTGACAGGGGGCTACAAATTGATCATTTGCTTTGAAAAATACTGTTTTCAAGTAAAACATCTATGAAAAAGTACAGGATATGGACTTAGTGTATTACTAGCGAACTGTTACCTTTGGGCAAGTGTCACTTACCTTCGAAGACAAGGTTCTCAAATGTAAAATGACAAACATATAACCACTTACTCCATAGGGATGTATGAGGATAGAATCAGATAATATCTGAAAGGGCTCAGAAAGCTGTAAGACTATATACATTGCTATTGTTAAGACTATGAAAGCACAAATGTGGTATATTTATACGTAGTTTTGAGATACCCTAAAAGATTACAATTCAGAAAATTACAATGTCTTCATGAAAACAGAGTTGAAGTTTATCTTCTAGACCCTTTACTTCAACCCCTTGCCTTAAGCACATTTCTTCCTAGTGCCACTATCCTCACCTTAGTTCAAGATGCCTGAGGTCTGCTGACTGGTTTTCCAGCCAGCATTTTCTTCCTGGACTATTGTCAGGTTATTTTTTCCTACAACACTGCTTTCTTCAAATCATTTTCCTATTCACCCCAATTCCTGGATTGGCAGGTGTGGACAAATCCAGAGAATCACCTGGTGACTGGAGGACAGTATACTGTGGGGCATAATGGGAAGACCACAGACTTTGGGGTCAGACTGATATTTGAATTCTGAGTCTGTTATTCATATCAATGATAACTGAAAAGTGACCTAATTGCACCTCAGTTTCTTAATTTGTAAACGAGAATTTAATTGGCTACTTCACAGGGTTGTGTAAGCAGTGTCCCACTTTAATAGAGTGTACAATGTGTTTTAGTTTCTGTCCCTTCATGTAAAGCGTGTAGAATAAGATGATGTGTTATTAAAAATAAAATGATTATGTGCATTGTAGAGTTTTGTTGGCACCAATAATGAGCACATATTATACTAACTTTAATTTTATTTTTTTCCATCACCATTTATCCCCCATACTCTCTTTTATCTCCACCCCTGCCAGACCCCACAATCACCAACTGGCTGTCTGTGTCTGTAAGCTCTTTTTTTTCTTCTTCTTCTTCTTTGTTCAATCCCTCCATGCTCCCCTCCCCCACTGAGCTGTCAGCCTGCTCCCTATCTGTAAGTCTGTCACTATTTTGCTTGTTGGTTTAGTTTGTTTATTAGATTAGATTCCACAATGACTGAAATCATATGATATTTGTCTTTCTCTGACTGGCTTATTTCAGTTAGCAAAATGTTTTCCAGGTCCATTCATGCTGTTGCAAAGGGTAAAATCTTCTTCTTTTTAATAGATGAGTAGTATTCCATTGTGTTAATGTATTACTCATCTACTGATGGGCACTTGGGCAGCTTCCAAATCCTGGCTATTTTAAATACCACTGCAATGAACACAGGACTGCATATATTCTTTTGAATTAGTGTTTCATGTTTCTTCATATAAATTCCCAGAAGTGGAATTCCTGGGTCATAAGGCAGATCCATTTTAACTTTTCGAGGTAACTCTACACTTGCTCTCCACAGTGGCTGCACCAGTCTGCATTCCCACCAGCACTGCATGAGGGTTCCCTTTCCTCCACATCCTCGCCAGCACTTGTTTGTTGTTTACTGATTGCCACGTCCTCTTCCAACCATGTTGTCTGACAAGGTCCAGGACGTGGAAAGAAGGAATTCAAGGAATCCATCTTCCTGGAAGAGAACGTGGCATACAAAAGGGGGGCGGTAATTTTTCTGGGATTGTTCTTAATAATTCCTTGTTGATATTATTCATGGTTTTGCTTTGCACACTGATTCACATAAGAATAGGCCATG
>PVIA01004913.1:0-126499 GCA_004024845.1 Tonatia bakeri
CCCCAGACTGGGCAGAGGGGGAAGGAAGGACTGTGTGCATTTGTGGGTGTTTTAAGGGACTTTGGGATTTTGGTAAAGACATTAGGTCACTACTTTAAGTTTGTATAGCACTAAATAAACGTTTCCTTTCCTTTTCACGAATCTCTGGCATTGAGAGATATCTTTCCTTTAAGGCGGCGGACAAGACGGACCTGAGTCTCTTTCAATAAGAGTATCACCTTCCCGGGCCCCCCTTGTTTTGCTCTGTAACATATAGGTATTAGTATAATTTATTAGGGAGAGCTTGCTTGATCCCTCACTCTGGTTTGAATATTTTTCATCTGTGCTCTCATAGCATTCCGTACTTTACATGGCCTATCACTTATTTTATGATCCTTATATCACAATGCATCTTATTACTTATGTCTTGCCCCAATAGAATATAAACTTCCTGAGGGCATAGACCTTGATTATATTCTTCAACATTGAACATGCAGTGTCTTAAGCAGTGTCTAGCAAATGGTAAGAAGAATAATTATACATTCATCTTGTAGCCTTATATATTTTTGCAAATGAGTTAGGAACCAAGATAGAACTAGGGTTCCATATTCAATCATAGAGACAACATTATTCTACCTTTAGTACCTTTCATGAATCAAACTTGGAGACTAGAATCACAATTCACCTTTGGTTCCAAGCATTGCTGAATTTATGAAAATGCTGCATCTTTCTGAGAAATTGAACTTTGAGCTTTCTGATATTGAAAGCCTTGATTTTTTAAAACATTCCATTTTCAAGAAATAGAGAGCAGAGTTCCCTTTTTCATCTGGGGAAGTTCAAGCATGCTTAAGTCCCTGAGCCTTTTATGAATATGGTTATGACTACAGATCAAGGATAGAGTGTACCATATAGTCCTTATGTGTGCTTTTAACAGGAAATGCATTACCCTAGTTTCATTTATTTTGGGTTTATTACTATTTCACTTACAGTTTTTATGTAAGTAAACATACAAAATTATGGGATGCAGGAAGGGTTCTGAATTTTTCCCTCCTTAAAACAATGAATTAGCCAAACATTTGATCTTGCTTGATCACCCATCTATACTGAGCAGCATAGCACTTTATTCTCTTCTAGAGGAGACATACGAAGTAGAATAAAATATGGTCCCTATCTTCAGCAAGTTCACCATTTGGAAAAGGAAATCAGGTACAACTTTCTGAGTAAATACTTCCATACCTTATATCCACATAAGACTGTTAGCTATCAATATAGATAAACAAATCTGCTGTTATAGTTAGTCTGGTAATGTAATTGATAGTTACATATGTATAGTTTAAGGATGTTAAATTAAGTCTGTTTAAGGAAACATGTATAAAAACCCATCTATTTAGAGATGCCTATATAAACAAAAGATAAAGCAGCATGAATCTGAATGGATGTGTACACTTCCCAGTTCTCCACAATGACTTACAACTGCTGATGGCAACATGGTATGAAGAATCTGTGAAGTGTGAGCCACTCAGTTTTGTGAATCTCGTGTGTGTTTCTGTGAATTCTAGTTCTACCCACTCCCTTTCCCATTAATTATTATAGAGACTATGATTGTTTGTCTATATGCTCACCAAGCATAGGTAAAAAGAAGCAAGAAGAACTCCATTTAATTCTTATTTACAGTGAGGACAAGTATGTAATCTCAAGTCAATTCCCCAGGTGTAGCAACTCTCAGCAAGACAAGGCCTAGAAGAGGATCATCTGTATTGTCCAAGTAAGAGGATGACATATTTATTTTCTATAAATGGACACACAGTAAATATTTTTAGCTCTGTAAGCCATACATAAATGAATGTGGTTGTACTCAAATAACACTTTACAAAGTGAGGTGGTTGGCTTGCTTTTAGCCCATTGGTCATAGTTTGTAGTCACCCTGGCTGTACTCAAGGGAGTATCATTCAATTGCAGTACACAACCTGTGAAGCCATAGAGTACGCTTCTGCCTAAAGCCTGAGATATGTTTTAGAAACAAATATTTCTAAGACAATTGAGTTATCCTTACCCCATTCAAAAAATTGTACTTAATATAAAAAATCCATAGAGGCCACAACATCTTTAATGAAGTTTGCATGGGTCAGGAAATTACCTTTAAGATGAGAGCTGAAAAATAAGCAAAAGTAAGCTAAGTAAATAGGGAGGCAAAGAGTATTCCAAGCAGGGCAAATGATATGTGCAAAGACCAGACTCTGAGGAAGGTGGCATCCATGGTAGATACTGTGCATTTTCTCCTCAATATCCCTTTACCCTTTTCTTACTCTGAATGTGATTTCAATTTTTTTCAGATGTCCAATCCCATGTCTGGTTGTTCAGAGGAATCTGACTAGTTTAAAACTAATCAATGTGTGGCATTCCTTTGGTGACTCTTATTTGTCCAGAAGGAGGCACCTGACCTAAATTAGCTCAATAAAACTTTTTAAAATATATTTTATTGAGTATGCTAGTACAGTTGTCCATTTTTTCCCTCCTCCTTATTTCCATCTGCCCTGCACTTCCTGTCCTGTTATAGAACAGAGCCAAGGGAGGTACACTATACTATTACTGAAAGTAACCCCCACTAGGTTTGTATTGTTCACTGCCAGAGGAAAGATGTCTCTCAATGCCAGAGATTTGTAAAAAGGAAAGGGAATGTTTATTTAAAGCTATATAGACTTAGAGTAGTGACCCAATGTCTTCATTAAAATCCCAAAGTCCCTTAAAATACCCACAAACACACACAGTCCTTCTTTCTCCCTCTTCCCTAACTGTGGTACTGTATCTCAGGAAAAGTAGAAGTCTGTGATTCAGGCTCCCGGCACCATCAGCTGTGTCACCTGTCAGGATCTCCAGTTAATCCAAAGTCATGTGGCACCTCCTTATGGCCCACTAGCAAGAGTCCTTTCACCTCTTTTCTTCCAGGCAAAGTCTCCTCTGCTTTCTAAGCCATGTGGCAAAAGGGAGCACCCCAAAGCCATGTGGTCCTCACTCTCGCCAAAGCCGCGGGGGTTGCCACCCTCACCAAAACTTCATGGCTCTCTCCTGGCAAAGCTGTGGGGGGGGGGCGCTCTCCACTCTGCCAAAACCACATAGTTCTCTCCTCAATGGCTGCCACATCTGCATTTAAATCCCCTCACCAATCTTCCTCTGCAGCCCCATTTCCGACTCTTCCCACAATCGGCTACACTTGCCAGCACTCCCATATCCTTCCAGCTTTACTAGGCTGCTATAGTGAGTCTGGGCAGATGTGGCACCATCTTGTGGAGCCAATCATCTTCAGGCTCTCACACAGGCCCTCTAACTAGGGGGAGTTGCCTCCTTGTTATGTCTTGGTGGGAGTCACTTCCATGCCCCTGGCTCAAAGCATGGCCACAGCTATTTAACATATCTATGAAACCAGTTAAAGGTTGTAGATATGTTAAATGACCATGCTAGAGGTTATCTGAAAAGCTGTTGCTATGCAAAACAGCTCTCAATGTCCCCTGCTCCATGTGTCCCTTCCCCCAACTCACACCTGTGGGGTGGTGAGGACATCCTATATATCTTTCTAATATTTCTTGGACACGTTGAGTTCTGAACCCCATTCCAACTTGGCTGCACCCTGTTACACTCCTATCAGCACCCCCCCACACACTTAGTTCATGTCCACTGGTCACACATATAAGTTCTTTGGCTTATGCATTTCCTATACTATTCTTAACCTCCCCCTGTGTATTTTGTATCTACCATTTATACTTCTTATTCCCTGTACCTTTCCCCCCATTATCCCCTCTCCCCATGGATAACCGTCCATGTGATCTCCATTTCTATGATTCTGTTCCTGTTCTAGTTGTTTGCTTAGTTGTGGGTTTTTTTTTTTTTTTAGGTTTTATTGTTGATAGTTGTGAGTTTGTCATTTTACTGTTTATATTTTTGATCAACTTCTTTTTCTTAGATAAAGCCCTTACTATATGAGATGTTAAAGGGACTTAACTCAATAAAACTTAAAGGAAAATACCTAGTCCATGCTTTTGAGAGAGATTTTCCTGTCTCTTTCCTGTTGGACATGATAAAAAAAAAAGGCTTGTAGCCCTTATTTCAATTGGTAATGATTTTGCTACACAGAGGATAACCAGCCTCAACAGGAAGCAACTACAGAAAACTTAGCAGAAAGCTAGAATAAATTGGAGTGTTTAATAATAATAACTGAGATATTGATTTTTATCATATCTAGAGTATACCATAATTTGGAGCCTTCAGTTTTGAGTTAATAAATTCCCTTATTACTTGAGCTATTTTGAGTTAAGTATTTGAGTGTGAAAGAAATTCAGTATAACATGATTATGGAATGAAATAAAATGAAGTCGTAGAAGTAAGCAGAGGAAAGTTGTGGGACTTATTTCTTCTGGCAATACACACTAAGTTCAGGGTTTCCATACAAAAAAAGTGTTCTTCCACCAAACAGGCAAACAATAAGGGACAGAAAGACAAAGCGTGGCTATGATATTCAGAACTTTACTTTTATAAACACCATATCTCAGTCCCTTTAGGACCTATATGTTGGAGTCAGTGTTTATTATAGCTTGATTTGTCCCATTTTATCTATATATGTTTCACATCAGAGATAAGTTATATTTTTTGTAAGAGGTGAGCAAATGCCTTGAGTGTACTAAGGAATGTGGAAAATAATGTTTAAGGGGTCAGAGTCAAGTTCTAAAACATTTTAAAACATTCCAGAATGGAAAAGATGTAAAAAGATATATGTATAACAGATCTAGGAGATCCAAACTTTCCAATCACATGAAGAATAGATCAAGTATAATTAAAAAAAAAAACAAAGTTTAGAAGAAAACTTTGAGATAAAAATGTTCAATATAATACAAACTAAATGAGGCAAGTAAGACATTTTCTGTTTGAAATTTTTTAAGTTTAAAGTTTATAAGTAAGTTTTATGAACATTTAGCTATGTAAAACATTACTCTATGTGCATTAAAATCATGTCAGGGGAAGGGGAGAAATAAAAAATACTATTGTATACTTATCTTTCATAATAAAAATATAGGTACAGCTTCTAAACATAATGGTAAATTATAAAGATGATTAATTTGTTCCAAAACTCTGAATAAAAAACAAAGAACAATATAATAAATAAAACAAAGTAAACAGAATGAAAATATGATAATATTAAAGCAAAAGGAGCAAATATAAAAATGATAAAATGTTGGGAACTGCCCTGCTTGATTTCAGAAGCTGTAACCCCCCAAGGCTAAGGCTGAGTAAAAGACCTTGGGACCATAAGCCACTAAGGAGACAAAGCTTATCTTCCTGGCAGGGGTACCACCTCTTCCCCTTTGCTTCACCCAGCTTGGCCCCATGCAGATGACTGGTTAGCCCATGATGGATAAGATTCCTCAAGGGAGGGATGACCTAAGACAGGCATGGTCACAAAGGGGCCATCAGGGAAGGACTTGGGGGACTATAGAAAAATGGGCGTGATGACCCACAACCCTTGGCTTTGACAAAGCCTGAGTCCTCATTCTATGTGTAAAAAATCTAATCTCTTGGCTGCCCACATCCCCCACCTGACTTAAGTGTGAAACAATGCCTGAGGTGGGTGTACAAGAAAAAGCAAGTTTCCAGAGCAATCAAGCCTAAGAAAATAATGCATAAAATACTGTGAAGCCCAGTTTTCTAAGAATGCCCTCAATTTAAATGATAAGGGTCTAAGCATAAAATGATTTTGTTTCCCAAAGTATTATGGCCCTTTGGCTATTAGACCCTGACTCAGAATAAGCCCTCAGAGTTCTTTGAATGTTATCTATTGTTTGATCATTATTGCCTGACAATGATGGATGACCTTTACACCCTGTATTCCTATACAAATTAAACCCAATAAAAGCCAATTGAGGAACAGGCTCAAAGCCCTTCTCCTTTGAGAGATCAAACATTTGATCACCAAGTACATCATGTCTTGGTAGAATTACTCCCATCTGTGATGGGCAGGGGACTCTGCTAGACAAAGCTCCCCCACAATAAAGCATATATAAAGGAGTTAATTCCCCAAATAAGAATTTCAGACTGAATCTACAAAAGAAAAACAACTATTTGCAACTTATGAGTGACATCTAAAATTAAGTGCCTTAAAAGTTAAAAATATTTTTAAATGTGCAAAAACATAACAAAATGAAATAAACATGCATATAGGTGACTCTTAATAATCAAATTAGAATTCAATAAATAAGACAGATTCATTTTACATTGATAGAATAGCACATGATTAACGAAAATAAGAGCTATGGGCCTTTATATAGTGATAAATATTTTGGCCAGGTACTGAGCTTCCATTTTCACTCTACATTAGCTACTTTAATATTCAGAGAAACATCATGTAGTAGATATGATTATTATTCTCATTTTACAGATGAAACAGCTGAGCACAAGTTCAGTAACTTGTTTAAGGTGCCCACTATTAAAGACCTAACTGGGATTTAGATCCTGGTCTTTAAAACTTGAGAACCTTAAGACACTAGTATCTAGTATGCATTAGTATATCTGAAAGGTTAATTCTTGCATTACCTGAATTGGAATGCTTGCTAAAAATGCAAACTTCTAGCAACACCTCAGATATATTCTAGGACTCTGAAATTTGCATTTTAACAAGTATTCCAGTTCGTTTTTGCGCATGGTAAAATTTGAGAACCACTATACTACATGTGCTGCCTCCAAGAAAATGAGAGACACAGTTGAGGTGGAAATCTTTATTCTGCCTTTTCTATCTTAGATTAAATAGAAAAAACAATAAGTGATTTAAATATTAATAAGGCTGTCAGAACAAACTTAAAACACTACAGAGAATCTATATTACTTTCAAACATTCTTTTTACATATGCAAAACTGATCACACAGTAGATTCTAAAAGAAAACAAATTTGAAAACAAAAAGTGGATGTAATAAAGGTCATGAGTTGATCACGATGTATTAAAATTAAAATGTAACAATAATTTAACTTTTATTGCTTTTTTTTAACAGAGAGGAAGGAAGAGAGAGAGAGAGAAACATTGATTGGTTGCTTTCCATAAGCACCCTGACCAGGGATTGAACCCACAACCTAGGTATGGGCCCTGCCTGGGGATTGAAACCACAACCTTCTGGTTATGGGATGACACTTTAACCAACTGAGCTACACCAGCCAGCGCTAATGGTAATTTAGAGAATAGGACACAACTAGCTACAACTTTAAAAACCATTTCCATAAATAGTTATTTAATCAACTAAGAAAACCTATAGCTGCAATTATAGAACTACACTGAGGATAATATATATATTGAATATATATATATTTATATTTATATTATTTATATATAAATTTGTGAGCCTACCCACTAAAATGTCTAAAATGGTAAAGAAAATAAATGCTGACAAGAACTTTCACTCATTGGTGGTGGGGATGAAATGGGTAAAATCACCTCAGAAAATGGTTAGGCAGTATCTATTTAAGCTAACAATATGCATACCTTATGGCTCAGCAACAAACAAGTATTCATAGGCTCATCCACCACCAAATGGAAACTCCCTAAATACCCAATGAAGAATAAATAAGAAAACTGTGGTATACTCACCACAATTGAATACTATATAGTAGGAGAATGAATGATTTACAAACATATAAAACAATATAGATGAATCTTATAAATGTAATGTTGCATGAAATAAAATCAGATACAAATGCATATATTCTATATAATCTCATTTGCACAATGTACAAAACATTCCAAAGTAATCTATGCTGTTTACAAATGAGAATAGAGACTACTTTGATGTTGGGGATCACTCTGCCTGGTCTCAGGAAGCTGTGACCCCCTGTGACTTAGGCTGAGTGAGAGACCTCCGGACCAGGAGCCACTAAGGAGACAAAACTTATTCCCCTGGCATGAACGCTACCTGTTCGGTGCTTGGCCTTTAATGCTTGATCAGTTAACCAATGATGGGTAAGATTCCTCAAGGAGGGAGCGACCTAAGACAGGTTCTGATCACATAAAGGCCTCTGGGATGAGACTCATGGGGCTGTGGAAATGAAGGGGCTGTTGAAAGGAAGGGGTGATTGACATCAACCCTAGCCCCCTCTTAGCCTGAGTCTTTGTACTTAGATGTAGATATAAGAAATCCAAGTCTCCTGGCTGCCTCTGTCTCCTGCCCTTCTCAGGGCTAAGCAAATAGCCAAAGGGGCAGCTCAGACCAGAGACAGTGGACCCCCAGGGTAATGAGGCCTGGGACATAGAATATGCAAGATCCTGTGAGATCTGTTTGCTGGAGGATGTTATTAACTTAGAATTTAAAGAAATAGACAGGAAACCAAAACTAGCTCTTTGAACCTATAGTCCTTTCATATGATAAAACTCCAATCTCTGCCTGGAATCACAGCAGGGGTTCTGTTAGCATCTTTGTAAGTTACCTGTCCCCTTTGATCCTTTCTGCCAGACTGTGAATCCACAAACTGAGTCGGCTTTCTCAATAAAAATCTCTCTGGGAATGGACACGGTGTGCTCCCCACTAGAGGGGGTGGCCATGTTCTCTATGTCCCCACAGAATCATGGTAGGTTCTGTGCATTATGCGTGTTTTAATGAACATCTACAGCCTAGATGAATACCGCGAGAAGGCCGGGGTGGTATTCTTTTACACTTTGATGGTAGTGACTAGAAGTATTTGAGAGGGCTTCTAGAGTGATGGTAATATTACTTGATCTGGAAGCTGATTATATAAGTGTGTTGATAAACAGAGAACCATTTCATAATTGACATAGTGTGGATTGAGGAGGGGGGACAGAGGGACAGGGTGATATCTATATTTCTGAAGAATCACTCTAATATCTCTCTAAAAGCAGAATGGAATGCAGAAAACTAGAAAGAAATTTTTATGTAGATATTGTAATTATTCTATCCAGAGATGATGGTGACATGAACCCAGGCAGGATTGATGAAGATGAAGAGAGCATGCCCAAGTAAAATTGTCAGGTGTTCACCAAATACTCATTGGAAAAAATGAATATGATTATCTCAAGAGATGTTCCCCTAAAACATTTCATTGAATAATTCCATTTCTAGAAAATTATCTGAAGCTTAATTAGATTTATCCACAAAGATTTATGTAGAAGATATTATTAAACAGTGCTGCATTAGGTTTTTCAAAATATTAAAAATAACATACAGGTCTAATAGTAGAGAATGGTTAAATAAATTGCAATAGAGTCCTAAAGTTAAATATTATTTAGCACTTAAAAATCATGTTTAAAATATTTAATGACATAGAGAAACTCTTAAAATATAAGTAGAAGAAAAACAAGATATAAATAATTTTGTATGTTCCCAATTGAGAAAAAATATTTTTGAATATACATGAAAACATTTGTGTGGTAGGCACAATAATGTCCTTATTCCCAAAACCTGTGAATAAGTTACCTTACATGCAAAAACAACTTTGCACATGTAGTTATCTTTAAGGACCTTTATGTGAGGATAGTGGACTCCATCTAACTACATGGGTCCTTAAAAGCACAGAATCTTTCCTGCAGTGTATAAGCAAAGATATATCTATGAAAGAGAAGCACAAAGAGACGCAACTTTGCCTTGAAGAGGGATGAATGAAGCCATTAACCAAGAATGTGGATGGTCTCTAGAAGCTTGAAAAGAAATCAAATTCTCTCTTGGAGGCTCCAGAAAGGAATGCAGCCCTACCAACACCATGATTTTAGCCCTGTAAGACTTGCACTGAACTTCTGACCTACAGAACTGTAAAATAATAAATTTGTGTTGTTTTAAGCCACTAAATTTGTGGTAATTTGTTGGGGCCTCAAATAAAAAATACCACAATTTGAAAGAAAATAATAAGAAAATTTTAATTAATGTGATTGTTTCCAAGTAGAGGAATTACAGGTGATTCTTACTATCATGATAATGTTTCTTCTGTAGTTTCTAAAACCTGTAATGGAAGTGTTACAGAATGGATCCAGGGGTTACTGGATCTCTCTGTCACTGTGGATTTTTTGCCCACCACCAGGGAATTGGAATTATGGCTCTCAATATCAGAGTTTGGTGAAAAGGAAAGGAACTGTTTATCACAAGTTATACAGGTTTAGAGTAATGACTTAATGTCTTCATTAAAACCCCAAAGCCCCTTAAAACACCCATAAACATACACAGTCCTTCCTTCTGCCCCCTGCCTAGTCAAGTCAATCAAGGGTACCGTTTCTCAGGAAAAAATAGAAATCCTTGGCTCAGCTAGCTCCTGGTTCTTCCCAGTAATCCATGCTCAGCTGGCAAGCCTCCCGCAGTCCCCAGCACCAACAACTGTGTTGCCTGGATCTCCAGGTCTTAATCCCAACCCATGTGGCACCTTCTCATGGCCCAACAGAGAGATTCCTTTCGCCCCTTTCCTTACTGCAATGTCTCTCTTGTATTCTTCCAGTCCACTAAGAGAGAGCTCTGCATGGATGCTACATCTTGCTTTCCTGCTTCCCAAGCTTTGTGGTAAAGAGAGCCCCAAAACTATGCATTTAGAACCCCCAAACCACATGGTAAGCCCTACATGACTGCCTGCATCTTGGTTTTAAATTGGGTTGTGAATCTTCGTCTGCAACCCCATTTCTGATTCCTCCCACAATTGGCCACACCTGCCAGCACTCCTGTATTTTTCCAGCCTTTCTGGAATGCCATAGTTAATCTGGGCATAGTTAGTCTGGTTCTGTGGCATGGAGTGAACCATCTCTAAGCTCTCATACAAGCACTGTAACCAGGGGGAGCTGCCTCCCAGTTACATCATAGGTCAAAGTCACTCCTATTTTCCTGGCTCAAAGCACATCCACAGCTACTTAACATATTTATAAAGCTAGCCAGCTGTTACAGATATGTAAAATAACCATTTTTGCATATCAGGTATGAAGCTGGCCAACTGTTGATATGCAAAATAATTCTCAATGTCCCTGCTCAATGTGTCCCATCCCCTAGTCCAGGTTTGTAGGGGTGGGAATATCCTATATTTTTATATTTTTTGGATACCCCTACTTCTGGACTCTTTTTCAAATCCTCTCATTTGGGGGTCACTGGATGCACCCCATTACAGAAGGAAGGGGAGAGAGAGAATATTGCTAGTCTTCTATAATTCTGTGTATAAAACTTGATGAACATTTGCTTATTCCCTTAAGACTTCCTGAAGTGAAATTACTGAGTCAAAGGCTACAAATATTTTTAAAGGCAATGAGGTTCAATGCAAATTCCCTTCAGAAAGGTTGTACAAATTTCTACTCCTACCCAATATTGCTCTTCACTAAAATGTTTGGTGAATTAGTTATGGTAGGTCTCTTTCATGCACTTTAAGAACCCCAAGTAGACAAATTAAACAACACAAAAATACAGAGCCAAGAAAAAGGAAGCGAAACTGAAATACTCAATTTTCATGTTACCTTGTAACATACATACATGGTGTTACAGGGTGCAGCCAAGGGGTGGGGGCAAATGGGGATTTGAAATGGGGTCCAGAACTCAAGCTGTCCAGGAAATGTGAAGATGTCCTCACCCCTTCCCCTTCAGGTGTGAGTTAGGGGAAGGGACAAATGGAGCAGGGCCATTGAGAGCTGTTTTGCATAGCAACATCTTTGCAGCTAACTTCTGGCATGGTCATTTAACATATCTATAACCTTTAACTGGTTGCATAGATATGTTAAATAGCTGTGG
This sequence comes from Tonatia bakeri, assembly GCA_004024845.1. Taxonomy (NCBI): domain Eukaryota; kingdom Metazoa; phylum Chordata; class Mammalia; order Chiroptera; family Phyllostomidae; genus Tonatia; species Tonatia bakeri. The sequence continues at coordinate 11,710 of PVIA01004913.1, forward strand.
ACATGCTCTGAACCAGGGGAATGGAAGTAACTTCCCCACCAAGAGTAACTGGGGGCAGGTCCCCCAAGTTACAGCACATGCATGGGAGCTTGAAGAAGATTGGCTCCATGACATGGGGCTGCACCTGCCCAGACTCACGATGGCAGCTCAGTAAAGCTGGAAGGATATGAGAGGGCTAGCAAGTGTAGCCGATGGTGGGAGGAGTTGGAAATGGGGCTGCAGAGGAAGACTGGCATGGCGATTTAAACCCAGATGCAGCAGCCATTGAGGAGAGAACCACTCAGTCTTTAGCAGAGATCCCTGCGACACAGCTGATGGTGCCGAGAACCGAGGGAGGCTTACCAGCCGAGACAGATTACTGAGAAGAACCAGGGGCTGCATGAGCCATGGACTTCTATTTATTTTCCTGAGATATGGTACCCCAGACTGGGCAAAGGGTGGGGGGGAAGGACTGTGTGTGTTTGTGGGTGTTTTAAGGGACTTTGGGATTTTGATGAAGACATTAGGTCACTACTTTAAGTTTGTGTAGCATTAAGTAAACATTTCCTTTCCTTTTCACAAATCTCTGGCATTGAGAGACATCTTTCCTCTGGCGGCGGACATAATAAACCTGGGGGGTTCCTTTTGGTAATAGTATATTGTCCCAGGCCCCCCCCTGTTGTTCTGTAACAATGGAACTATTTCATCCTACACAGCATTCTAAAGACTGATTCTTAAGCCACTAAATATTAAGACTCCAGTTTAATATTACTAATATTCCCACTACTCTGTTGAAATTCAGAAGGGCCAGTCGCTTCTTCAAGGTTTGGAATAGTCTCTTCCTGGAACATCCTGAATTTCCCATCCTTTAAAAAAGACATTACTTTGGAATATAACCTCCCTTCTAGCCTTCTTTTCTTCCTTTCTTTTTTTTTTTCTGATATCTTACCTCTCTCCTGGAGATTTTCTCTGTAGCAGCCTTTTTACCAGAGTCTGTACTGCTTGGGGTGAGGGTGGTTGTGGGGGTGGGGGATGAGGTGGCAGTGACACCATTCTTCACCTGACTCCAATCAAGATACTCAGGCTAACAAATAATTTTGAGGTGTAGATTTAAGAAAAAAAATGAAATAGAAACAAAATATATGTGATCCTCATTTGCTGTCCTGTCTTATAAAAACAATAATAAAATGAGTTAAAATTTCCCTAGGAATAATTATTATTGGAGTTCAGTAACTTCATTAAGAAATCAATAGCAAAAAAGTGATAGCTTTAAGCAATAATAGAGATTTATGTCCTCTACATATTTTTGAAAGCATATATATCATTATGTAAAAAATGTGGCTATCACTAATCACTATCCTATCTAAATCAAAGGTTTGAAAAAATACAATGCATATTCCACATTAAATTACTATATATTCTTGGCTTCTTAAAATTTAGATGACACATGTGTGAATGGTTTAGATAACCTAGTTGTCTTGTTAAAAAGACATCCAAATAATTTACAACTGTCTTATTTTTCTCTTGATAAATCTCCCAACACTAAGCATTGACAATGAAAAATCATTCCTCTTAGAACTACTCTAGAAGTAAGTACTCAACAAGTGTTTTTTGATGATGATGGCATTTTTCAAACAAAAAAAAAAATTCAAATCTAAAAGCTAACCCACCATTTCTTCCCTTCACCCTCTCCTACCACTCTCAGTTTATTTAAAGTTATAACTAGAACTAGTCAACCATGGAGTGTAGTAATATCACCAGGAAGAACTAAGTGCTGTTAAGTCATTTTTTAAAACCAACCTTGACTGCCACAGTGGTATGCATAGCTCTGTTCAATATGATGATTTCAGTATGACTACGCGACTATAGATTTAGGCAGTCTACTGGGTACCCTTGGTTATTAATCCACGTCTAATCTCAATCTAGAAGAACCTCCTTTAGCTCACAGTGTTATCTTCTGTTTTATGAAATAAAAGCCAGCTTTCCCTCTTTGAAATTTCTCCCTCTTGCCCATCCAATTGTCCTTCCTACTTCAGTGCCAAAAATGAATACTTCTCAATCAATTTCAGTCTTTTTTTTCTACTCCCATTTCACCCATACATTTTTATCTTCAATATCTTCTCTACTGTATGTTATTACCCTTACTTCTTAGGCATGATTGGGTGTTCCCATATCCTAAAAAAAGTTCCAGCAAAATACCAAAACTCTCTTTCTCAACTCTGTGACTTTTTAAAAGGCCCTATTCTTAAGCTAGCATTTACTATGTTCCAGAAAGTTTATCATTCTCAGCTCTTTGCATGAGTTACTTAATTTAATCCTCACATATATTTTATCAGGTAGCCAATATTATTATCTTCAATAGACAGACAAAACTGAGGCTCTTGAGTTTAAATAACTTGTCTCACATCATGCAAGTATGTAGTGGTGGAGCTAGAATTCAAATCCATAATAATCTGATTCTAAAGCCTAAGATTTTAGTCACTGTACTGGACTTTCCTATTTCTCTCTTTCTCTTTCTTCTGTCTCCCACTCCCTCCTTCTCTTCCCTCACTCCTTCCCTTCATATCATCCTCTCTCTCCTTTTCTTTTATTATCCTCTTTCTGAACAAGATATCCATAGCGCCTCTGCTTTCCTACCTCACTCATTAACTTCTGGCAATGATTGTTGCTTACACAACTGCATTACAACTACTCTATCATATAATCTTTTAATTACAAATGTGACTTTTCTTTTCCATCTGTCCTTTTTTCAGTCTCATCTTCTTTTAAGTTTCTACAACATTTGACACAGAGGAAGGTATCATTGTTTTTTTGTATCCAGTTTCTTTTTGAACACAGTAACACCATACAATCCTCACTCTAATGTGACCTCTGTAAAATTTCAATTGTTTATTCCTTTTTCTATTCATTCACTCAGTAAATATTTGTTGAATATCCATCATGTGTTATGTCTTGTTCTATATTCTGGGAATAGCACCATGAACAAAACAAAGCTCCTGCCCTCAGCTTACATTTTGGTGGAGAGTGAAAGGTAATAAATTGTTTTGAAAGAGTAAAACATATAACATGTTATTACCCTCACCCTCTCAAAAAACATAAATCTGGGAAAAAGAGAGTTGAGGCAGAGGAACAGCAAAAAGGAAGCCTTTGAAGTGGGAACAGCATGGAAGCCATTGAAGCATAGCACAGTGAACAGAAGAGGTGGGTATGGTGCAGAAAGTTAGACAGGGCAGCAAAGAGAGGTGGGCAAGATGGTGGAGGAGTGAATGGAAGTCACACTAGCCCCCACCCAGGACAAATCTGGAATTATAACTAAATTATGGAGAAATCACCCCAAACAAATAACTGAACAGTACTGAGAGAAAAGCCTTATAACCTTGCACAGACAGAAAAATCAACTTCAACACAACCTGACTGGTAAGGAATTCAGTGGAAACTTGAGAAGTCTGGCTGGGCACCCACAGGCAGTAGCACTGGAGGGATAATTAAGCAAATGGTTGGATCCCACTGATACCAGTGGGGTCTAAACCATAAGCTGGTATCCCCAGCCTGGAGCACCAGAGACTAAAAAGTACACAGAAAACAACCAGCAGCAAAAAGTGGCAGGGTGGCTCTTTCCCAGAGAAGGATGGCTGGAGACCTAAAGAGCCTTTTAAAGAGCCAATCAACAAATTTTCATTTGCAACCACTTATCCTGGGCTCTGGCAAAGGTGGGGGGGCATAGTGGATTAGAGATGCCTGAGGACATACTGGAGATAGAAGCTTTGAAGAGAGAACTGAGAGAGTAGCTGCCAGGATCCTAGTGCTGAGTCATCCCCCAGATGGAAGCAGCCATCCTTCTCAGGCAGACTATTCCTCTCCAAGTGACATAGGCCTGAGGGGGAACAATAACCCTGAACCAGAAAGGATTCTGCTACACCCTGTGGTGCTTAAGCCTCACTGCTGAGTACAGAGTGACTAGATTAAAAAATGGAGACAATATGTACATCACACAAAATAGACTTCAAAACAAATACCATAGCCCTGGCTGGCATAGCTCAGTGGATTGAGCACAGGCTGCGAACCAAAGCATTGCAGGTTCGATTCCCAGTCAAGGCACATGCCTGGGTTGCAGGCCACAGCCCCCAGCAACCGCACATTGATGTTTCTCTCTCTCTCTCTCTCCCCCTCCCTTCCCTCTCTAAAAAAATGAATAAATAAAAAAATCCTAAAAAAAGTCATCTGTTTCTATGCCATTAAAAAAAATGATTAAAAAAAAAAACACCATAAAAAGAGACAGAGAAGGATGCTCCATAATACTCAAGAGAAGAATCCATCAAGAAGACATAAATATTGTAAATATATATATGTACCCAACATAGAATCACCCAAATATATAAGAAAAATTCTGGAAAAATTCAAGAAATATATGTATAGCAACAAATTTATGGTAGGGAATTTTAAAACCCCTCTGTCAACAATAGGGAGATCTTCCAAACAAAATATCAACAACAACATTGTGGAACTGAACAGTGCATTATTTCAAATAGACTTAACATTACACACACACACACACACACACACACACATCAAAAACTCTCATCTCAAAGATTCAAAATGCACATTCTTTTCAAATACACATGGAACATTTTTCAAAGGAGGATAGGGCACAAAACAAGCCTCAACAAATTAAAAAAAAAATTGAAGTCATATCAAGCATTTTTTCAGACCACAGGGCTTCAAACTAGAAATCAACCTCAGGAAAAAAACTCAAAAACATTCAAACTGATTGAGACTGAACACCATGCTATTAAACAATTAATGGTATAATAATGAGGTCAAGGAAGAAATAAAAAGATTCTGGACACAAATGATAATGAACACACAAGAGACCAAAACCTATGGGACATAGCGAAGGGAGTCATGAGAGGGAAGTTCATAGCAATACAAGCCTACCTAAGCATTTCAAATGAACAACCTAAGCCTACATCTACAAGAACTGGAGGAACAAGATGAAAAAAAAAAAAAAGCCCATAGAGAAGAGAAGGAAGGAAACAAGATCAGAGCAGAATTAAATGACATAGAGAATAAAAGAACAATTCAAAGGATCAATAAGTCCACGAAATGGTTCCCTGAAAATATAAATAAAATTGACAATCCTTTAACTAGACTCATCAAGAAAAAAGGAGAAAGGACTCAAATAAATAAAATAAGAAATGAAAGAGGAGAGATTACAACTGATATCACAGAAATACAGAGGATTGTTAGAAATTACTACAAACAACTATATTCTAGGAAGCTTGAAAACCTGGGTAAAATGGAGAAATTTCTAGAAATATATAATCTCTAAAACTGAATGAAGAAGAAGCAGAAAGCCTGAACAGACTGATAACAGCTGGTGAAATTGAAGCAGTAATCAAAAAACTCCCAAGATATAAAAGCTGTGTACTGGAAGGTTTCACAGGAGAATTTTTCAAATTATTTATGGAAGAGATAACCCCTATCCTTCTCAATCTATTTCATAAAATATAAGAAGAGGGAAGACTCCCAGCTGTTTTCATGGCACCAGGATCATCCTATTCCCAAAATCAGATAAAGACACAACAAAGAAAGTAAACTACAGGCCAAAATCACTGATGAATATAGATTCTAAATTCCTCAACAAAATATTGACAAACTGAATTTAGCAATACATTAAAGAGATCATATAACATGTTCAAGTATGATTCATCTTAGGGATGCAAGGATAGTACAATATTTGCAAATCAATAAATGGAATACATCACATAGGCAATAGGAAAGACTATACTCACATAATCATATCAATAGATGAAGAAAAAGCATTTGATAAGGTTCAGCATCCATTTATGATAAAAAAACATTGAGCAAAGTTGGAATACAGGGAGTATACCTTGAAGTAAAAAAGGCCATATATGAAAAACCTACAGCCAACATCATACCCAACAGGTAAAAATAAAAGCTTTCCCACTAAGATCAGGAACAAGACAAGGATGTTTGCTTTCACCAATTTTATTCAACATAGTAGTGGAAGTTTTAGCTACAGTGACCAGACAAAATAAAGAAATAAAAGCCATCCAAATTGAAATGGAGTAAATAAAAATTGTTTGCCGATGACATGATAGTGTACATAGAAAAGAGTATAGACTCCACCAAAAAACTACTCGACCTTATAAGTGAATTTGTCAAGACATCATGATACAAAGCCAATGTTAAGAAATTGATGGCATTTTTGCACACCAATAATGAAATATCAGAAACAGAAATCAGGAAACAAATCTCATTTGCTATAGCAATAAGAAAAATAGAGTACTAGGAATAAACATAACCAAGGAAGTAAAAGACCTGTACTTAGAAAATTACATAACACTGAAGAAAGAAATTATGGAAGACAGAAATAAACAGAAACATATACTGTGTTTATGGATTGGAAGAATTGAAATCATCAAAATTTCCATTATACCCAAAGCAATTTACAGATTCAATGCAATCCCTATTAAAGTACCAATGACATATTTTGGAGATATAGAACAAACATTTCAAAAATTTACATGGAACCATAAATGACCCCAAATAGCTGCAGCAATTTTGAGAAAGAAGAACAAGGTAGGAGGGATCAAAATATGTGACATCAAACCATATTATAAGGCCATGGTAATCAAAACAGTCTGGTACTGGCATAAGAATAGATGCATAGGTTAATGGAATAGAAAGAGAGCCCAGAAAGAAACCCAAGTCTCTATAGTCCATTAATATTCAACAAAGTGGTCAGAAGCATAACATGGAGTAAAATCAGCCTCTTCACAAAGGGTGCTGGGATACCTGGACACCTATATGCAAAAAAATGAAACTGAACCACCAACTTACACCATACACAAAAATAAACTCAAGATAGATAAATGACTTAAATGTAAGTCAACACACTGTAAAAGTCCTAAAGGAGAAGAGAGGCATGAAAATTTCAGATATTCCATGCAGCAATATTTTCACCGATATATATCTTCTAGAGCAAGGAACATAAAAGAAATAATAAACATATGGGAATTCACCTAAGTAAAAAGCTTGTTCACAGCTAAAGAAAACATCAGAAAAATGAAAAGGGAACCAACCATATAGGAAAATATATTTGGAAGCCATACATCAGGCAAGGGTTTGATCTCCAAAATATATAAAGAACTCACATGACTCCACACCAGGAAGTTGAACAATACAATTAAAAAATGAACAAAGGACCTGAACGGACAGTTCTCCAATGAGGATATACAAAGGGCCCAGAGACATATCACTAACCATCAGAGAGATGCAAGTTAAAACCACAATGGGATACCACTTCACATTGATCAGAATGGCCATCATAAATCAATTATCGAACAAGTGCTAGCAAAGATGTGGAGAAAAAGGAACCCTCGTGCACTGCTGGTGGGAATGCAGACTGGTGCAGCCAATGTGGTAAACAGTATGGACTTTCCTTAAAACACACACACACACACACACACACACACACACACACACACACAACTGAAAATGGAACTGCCTGTGGAAGAATTACTGCCCTGGCCATCCTGCGGTATTCATCTAGGCTGCAGATGTTCATTAAACATGCATAATACACAGAATCTATCATAATTCTGTGGGGATAATAGAGAACATGGCCACCCCCTCTAGTGGGGAGAGTCCTGTACCTTTACCCCAGTGGGTTTTTATTGAGAAAGTGGACACAGTTTGTGGATTCACAGTCTGGCAGAAAGGATCAAAGGGGACAGGTAACTTACAAAGATGCTAACAGAACCCCTGCTGTGATTCTGGGCAGAGATTGGAGTTTTATCATATGAAAGGACTATAGGTTCAAAGGGCTAGTTTTGGTTTCCTGTCTGTTTCTTTAAATTCTAAGTTAATAACATCCTCCAGCAAACAGATCTCACAGGATCTTGCATATTCTATGTCCCAGGCCTCATTACCCTGGGGGTCCACTGTCTCTGGTCTGAGCTGCCCCTTTGGCTATTTGCTTAGCCCTGAGAAGGGCAGGAGACAGAGGCAGCCAGGAGACTTGGATTTCTTACATCTAAGTACAAAGACTCGGGCTAAGAGGGGGCTAGGGTTGATGTCAATCACCCCTTCCTTTCAACAGCCCCTTCATTTCCACAGCCCCATGAGTCTCATCCCAGAGGCCTTTATGTGATCAGAACCTGTCTTAGGTCACTCCCTCCTTGAGGAATCTTACCCGTCATTGGTTAACTGATCAAGCATTAAAGGCCAAGCACCGAACAGGTAGCGTTCATGCCAGGGGAATAAGTTTTGTCTCCTTAGTGGCTCCTGGTCCGGAGGTCTCTCACTCAGCCTAAGTCACAGGGGGTCACAGCTTCCTGAGACCAGGCAGGGCGGTCCCCAACAACTGCATTTTGACCCAATAGGTCCATTGCTGGAATTATATTCTAAGAACCTTGAAACATGATGCAAAAGAACCTCTGTACCCCAATGTTCATAGCAGCCCAATTTACAATAGCCAAGTGCTCACAGCAACCTAGGTGCCCATCAGTAGTAGAGTGGATAAAAAAACTATGGTACATTTTCAGAATGGAATACTAAGCAGCAGAAAGAAAGAAGGAGCTCCTACCCTTCGCAACAGCCTGGATGGAACTGGGGAACATTATGCTAAGTGAAATAAGCCAGGCGGTAAAAGACAAATACCATATGATCACACCTATAAGTGGAACTTAATCAACACAACAAAGAAGCAAGCAAAATATAACCATAGTCATTGAAATAAAGAACAAACTGACAGTAACCAGAGATCAGGAAGGGGATAATGGAGGGGGGGGAGGAGTAGGGATGCCAAGGAACATGTATAAAGGACACATGGACAAAGCCAAAGGGGGTTAGGGTGGAGGGTGAGAGGTAGAGATGTGTGGGTTGGGGGCACATGGTGAGGGGAAAATGGAGACAACTGTACTTGAATAACAATAGAAATAAATGAAAAACAAAAAATGAAAAGGGGATCAAATGAATGGGATAATATATTTGCCAATGAAACCTTGGACAAGGGTTTGATCTCCAAAATATATATAGAACTTACATGACTCCATACCAGGAAGTCAAATAATCCAACCAAAAATTGCAAAGGACCTGAACAGACACTTCTCCAAGGAGGACAAACAGAAGGCCCAGAGACTTATGAAAGGATGCTAAACATCAGTAACCTTGAGACAGATGCAAATTAAAACCATAATGAGATACCCTTTCACACCAGTCAGAATGGCCATCATAAACCATTCAATAAACAACAAGTGCTGGAGAAGATGTGGAGAGAAGGAACCTTAGTGCACTCTTGGTGGGAATGCAGACTGGTACAGCCACTGTGGAAAACAGCATGGAATTTCCTCAGTACACTAAAGGCGGAACTGCCTTTTGAATTGGGAATATATTTTGAACATAGACCTAGCAGTATATACTAACAGATCAACTATGGCATTGACACAAGGAGAAGTGGAGTTTTGGAAATCTAAGTTTTGTGGAAATGAAAAATATACATGTAATAAATACAAATTTACAAATGAAAATAAGCCATATATATATTAATGTATTGTGGTCTACCTCCAAGATGGTCCCAGATGATCTTGACCCCATCTGACAGTATCTTCTTTTTCTACATATATATTTTTATTATATTTTTCCATTACCATTTATCCCCTTTATACTTCCCTCCCCCTTTGTCTGAAAATATCTTTTTTTAAAGGTTTTATTTATTTATTTTTAGACAGAGGGGAGGGGAGAGAGAAAGATAGGGAAAGAAATATCAATGTGTGGTTGCCTCTCACACATGCCCCCACTGGAAACCTGACCTGCAACCCAGGCATGTGCCCTGGCTGGGAATCGAACCAGCAACTCTGGTTCACAGGCCGGCACTCAGTCCACTGAGCCACACTAGCTGGGGCTCTGACAATATCTTGACTACAATGTAATAAGAAATCCTGAGCTAGAACCACTTAACTAACCCATTCCTGAATTTCTGTCCCACAGAAACTGTGAGAAGTAATAATGTTATTTTAAGATACTAAGTTTTGCACAAATTTGTTTTTCAGGAAAATGTATGTAATACAGCTTTTGGTTCCAGGAGTGGAGTACTGCCATAATAAAATCCTGAAATATGGAAAAGCTTTGAAACTAGGTAACGAGCAGAAACTATAAGGATGCTGAGGACATGTTACAAAAAGCCTAAAAAACAATATGAAACTGTTAGTAGCATCCTGATGGGTTTTAAGTAAGCCACATATGTCTGGAAAGTAAGTGGGAAAATGTTATTCAAAACTGGAGGAAAGGGGATCCTTGTTGTTGGGGCTGAAAGTTTTAACAACGTTGTCATCTGTGTTGATAGGGAAAGTAGAATATATACCCAAGGGAAGGGGTGATCAAGCTATGAGGATTTTTAGGCAGAGCGTTGAGGGTATCTCATGGTTTCTTCTTGCTGTTGATAATAAAATGTGACAGAGAATGGTAAACTTAAGAAAGAACTGATAATAAAATTGAGCCTGTCTTAAAACTTGAAAAATATACCCTGGCTGGGTGGCTCAGTTTGTTGAAACGCTATCCTGCACACCAAATGTGTTGTCAGTTTGATTTCTAGTCAGGGCACATACCTAGGTGGCAGATTTCATCCCTGGGAGCAATGGATGTATGTTTTTCTCTCACATTGATGTTTCTCTCTTTCTCAAGTCAGTGAACATATCTTTGGTGAGGATTAAAAATATTGCAAAGAGAATAAATCTTAATAGTACTCATCACAAAAAATTATAACTGTGGGGTGATTGATGTTAACTAAACTTAATCATTTCACAATGTATACATATATGGAATTATTATGTTGTACACCTTGGATTAATATAATGTTATACAATGTTATATAGAAACTCTATCTCAATAAAACTGGGGGAAATATGAAAAAAAAAACAAAACAGGAGCCAGTCTTTCAGGTTCTAGATATTCTTAACATCTCCACATGGCAGATATTGCTAAACTTTAGGAATGACTCAGAGGCAAAGATCACATCCAGGTAACTGTCAGGAAAACTGGGTATAAAGACAGAGATCAGATCATGACTGTAAAATTAAGACCTCAGAAAAATGTGAAACACTGCTTCACAGATCCATTTACTTAAACAATAAGGCTTAGGAGCTTAGGAGTGTTGTTCCTCATCAGTTTCAGCGAAAGCCCAAGTAAGAAGACCACTTATCTTAAGAAGATTTTATCTATGAATCCCTCAAAAGATTCATAGTATATTCATGAAGTTTTTTAAAAAAGGTTATATTGGAAAAGGTACTGCTAGATTTTATTGAAAAGGACAGAAAAGTACAAAATGAAAAGAGCCCTAAAATTTTACCAGGCAATACGCAGGTTGAGAAACTATGCAACTTCAAATAGGGACTCAGGGAAGAACCAAGAGCACAGGAGGCAGAGCCAAAGATTGTGCAGAATAATTCCTGGGCAGGGAAGTTTTGTGACTAATCAAAAAGCTTCCATTTACTCAGCTAATTTTCAGAATTTCTTTGGACCATGGTGCCTCCCATTTTTTCTCCCTCTTGAACAAGAGTACCTACAGTGATTATCATAGATACACATTTCCCATTATTGCATATTGGGTGTGTGGAGAGCAGGTAGGTTATCTCTTTAGTTCATAGGTCTTTTGATTAAGAAGAACTGTTACTGGGGAACTCTGTCTATAGATTTATACTATAGAGGATCACCATCCACACTAGAACATAATATAGATGAGAGATTCTGGACTTTGAGCTAATGCTATTAAACTTTTGGATACCTGGGAGAGAGTGAGTATATTTTTCACAAGGGAAGGACATGAATCTTTGGAGGCCAGAGGGAAGACTATGGTAGCAAGCTTCTATGATGAACTTTAATGATTCTTTGTTCCTGATATTTATGACCTTCAGTAATCCACTGACACACTAAACAGAGCTGACCTGTGTAATTAGGAGAATAGTACAAAAATGATGGTATGTGACTCCTGAGACCAAATGATTTTTAAAAATGTGGCATTTACCTTGCCCTTTCTTGGATCATTTACTCTAGGGGAAATCAGATATCATGTTGTAGGAAGCCCTACTGATAGGTCCATGTGGGGAGGAAATGAGTCTTCCTACCAACAGCTAGCCTAATTGCTGTGAGCCGTCTTAGAAGTGGATCCTCCAGCCTCAATCCAGCGTTCATATGAGTGCTGCCTCAGCCTACAACTTAAATGCAGCCTAGGGAAAGACCCCGAGTAAGGACTCCCAGGTTAAGGCACTTCTGAATTCTTGACCATAGATGTGAAGTAATACATATGTTATATAAGTTTTGGGATAACTTGTTATACAACATGTAGTAACAGTTACAGAATGAGAGAATAATATCACGATAAATAATTTACTTTTTATTTTATTTTTTATTAATAAATGGATGAGAGAGAGAGAGAGAATGAACACTTTCTTTTTTTCTGCTCATTGATACATTCATTGGTTGCTTCTTGTATGTGCCCTGACCTAGGATTGAACTTGAAACCTTGGGGGTATTAGGATAACACTGTAACTAACTGAGCTACCTGACCAAGGCAAAGAAAGCATTTACTTTTTAAAAAGCTGACAAATATCACAAACATGACACAAACCCAGGAAAGTAACATAATACTCGTTAAATTAACTCTATGGTATACTGTTATACTATCTTTTTGCCTATAGTTTGTTTTGTCTGCAAGCTCTTTCAAAAGTTGATCTCTATCATAATTGATTAATTTTTATTACTGATAGCTTTTATATATTTCTGGCACATTCTCAATATATCATTGATAATGTCATGTACAGTTGTAGGATTTTTGTCAAATTTTAGAAATTTCTATCAAATTTATTTAATGAGCTGTAAGAATTCAGAGTATTTCAAATTATCTTGTTCAGTGACTAATATTAAACACTACTTAAATTGATGACACTCACAACCACTTTTGCATCAGTGTTTTCATTGTAGTGATATTATTACGAGTTTTCTGTTATCTTCATCAGTGTCAGTATTTTGTACCAAATCAGAAAAATTTCTAAATCTTTTTTGGATATATCATATGATGCACTTCTCTTCACTATTTGGACCCTTAAACAATCCAAGAACCTATTTATTAATTTTATTCAAAATTTATAACTTCCTCTTAATGAGTCACTGCTTTTGCCATAATCTGGAAGAAAAAAAATGTGTCAATGTATTTCTCAATGTCAGAATATTTCTATTGATTGAATCACTTGTCTTTATCACTTTTGCTTTATATTTCATTAATTTTATCTGAATGTTATCTCTGCTTTAATAAATAAATTTAAAGATGATAAAAGGAATACCTTTCATATTAAGCCAAATCAGGAGTCTACAAATTTTCATTTGTTTTACAGAAAGTTTCCAAAGCATCTTTTTCACATTGCTTCTTAACATCAGAAAAATTTATATCTTCCATATAAAAGATATACAACCATAAAAGAATATCTACTTGCCCTCAGGGTCTTAGTAGGACCTATGAAAGTAAGGAGACATGAAGCCTTTATTAGTTGCACAGTAAATCAGACTCTGGTTCTGAGAAACTAATTTGAATAGTGATGTCCTTCACTGAGATCAAGAAGAGTCTGGAAGGCTTGAAACAAAACAAGTTCATTTTTTAACATGTTCAATTTGAGATATCTAGGTAGATTGACCATATAATTTCTTGTACAAATCATTATAGTTTTGACCGCGAAAGAAACTCTATAAAAAAAATATAAATCAGGACTGTCCCAAACAATGAGAGTCATCCTACCATGGAACATCCAAGTAGATATACAGGGTTAGGCAACAGTAGGTTTACAACTGTGAGAACACAAAACACAGAGTTTATCTTTGTATTATTATCCATTAATTATTGTTTTGTTTTCCATATGAACAACAATACACCTACTTTTGCTTCACTCTGTATTGAGAAAACAGTTGCTTATAGTAACTGAGAGTTTAGGAGACAGTTCTAGCTTAGAGATGTAAATGCATGTGAAGTGCATTGGTATTTGAATGCTATCTAATATCATGAAACTAAATGAAGTCACTGAGAGAAGAAATGTAGATAGAGAAGAGAAAACACTGAGATGTGAACTCTAGAATGCTCAATGTTTTAGAGGTCAGAAGGATGAACACTAACCTAGTCAGAACAGCCAGATAAGAGGGAGAACCAAAACCATGGTGTTCATGAAGCAATGTAAACAATGGGTTTTGAGAAGTGTGTTTTCAGTTGAAGCAAATGCTAAGTAGAAGAATGAGAACTCAGAATGTGTTTTGGATAGAACCAGCAATATAATTTTCCGGGACCAGTATAAAATGAAAATGTGGAGCCCCTTGTTTAAAAGTTATTAAGAATTTCAGGATGGCAACAGCAGAGCATTAAGCCAAGCACTGAGCCCTAAGTGTGTGATCCAGTGCTACTCCATAGGTTGCAAGTCATGAAACTGACCCTGTCTTTGGATCTTAATACCTGGGGGTTATTCGTGACAATTACAAGAGTAGTTTTGGTAGAGTTGTCAGGAAAACATATTCACTGATATATCTGATAAAGTCTTAATATCCAAAATTTATAAAGAATTTTTAAAATCAACACACACAAAAACAATAAATCCAATTAAGTAATGGGCAAAGGACATGAATAGACACTTCTACAAAGAGGACATACAGATGGCCAATAGACATATGAAAACGCTCAACATCACTAATCATCAGAGAAATAAAAATTAAAACCACAGTGAGATACCACCTCACACCTGTCAGAATATCTATGATCAATAAATCAACAAATAACAAGTGATGGTGAGGATGTGGAGAAAAGAGAACCCTTTTGCACTGTTGGTGGGAATGCAGATGGGTGTAGCCCCTGTGAAAAGCAGTATGGAGTTACCTCAAAAATTAGAACTGCCTTTTGACCCAGCAATTCTACTTTTGGATATATATCCAAAAAACCTAAACACTAATTTGAAAGAACATATGCAACCCTACATTCATTACAGTGTTATTTACAATTGCCAAGATTTGAAAGCAGCCCAAGTACCCACCAATGGTTGAGTAGATAAAAAAGCTGTGGTGCATTGATGCAATGGAATACTACTCACTCATGAAAGGAAGAAAAGAAGAAAGGAAGGGAGAGAGAGAGAGATAAATGAAGGAAGGAAGGAAGGAAAGGAGGGAGGGAGGAGAAAAAGGAGGGAGGGAGGGAGGAAAGGAGGGAGGGAGGGAGGAAGGAAGGGAGGAAGTAAAGGAGGGAGGGAGGAAGGAAGGAAAGAAGGAAGGGAGGAAGAGAGGGAGGGAGGGAGGGAGGGAGAGAGGGAGGGAAGGAAGGAAATCTTAACTTTTGTGACAGCATGGATGGATGTGGAGAATATTATCTTAAGTGAAATAAGCCAGTCAGAGAAAGACAAATACCATATGATTTCACTCATATGTGATATCTAATGAACAAAATATACTGACAAATAAATAGAAACAAAATCATAGATACAGAGAACAACTGATAAGTATCAGAGGGGAAGGGTAGGGGAACTGAGTAAAAAAGGGGAAGGGATTAAGTTAAAAAAAAAAGAATAATTCCCTTATAGACAGACTACAGTATGGTGATTACCAGAGTGAAAGGAGAGTGGGGTGGGGGGGAGGTAGGAGAGGGTAAAGGGGGAATAAATGGTGACAGAAGGTGACTTGTATTTGGGTGGTAAACACACAATGTAATATACAGGTGATGTATTATAGAATTATAAATCTGAAACCTATATAATTTTATTAATCAATGTCACGCTAATAAATTCAGTATTTTTTAGATGAACATTCCATGCCGGAAGAGATTTCTAACTGGAAGAGCAGTTTCTTTCAGGCTAATTACTAGAGCAATCTAGGTAGAAAATATCAGTTGTTATCAAAATAGCGAGTTAAATCACTTTGGTACTTTAAACCTGTGTATATTTTCTATCAGGGGCCCCTTGTGTTTAATACCTACTTGTAGCTTCATAATTATTAAGATATATACTTCTGCAACAATTATAGTTTTTAAGTTTCAAAAGTTAACTTAAGCCACCATCTCTTAACTCATAAAGTAATTTTATTAGCCAATGTCATCCCAATAAATTAAAAAGATGCCTAACTGGGTTGGTTTCTAGAGAGAATGCAAGGAGAGGAAGTCTGAATATCAAGGCACATAACTGTCTGAAGGTGTTTTTTCCCCTTTCTTTCTCTTTTCCCTTTTTAAATTTTAGCTGAGAACTGGGGTAGTGGCTAGAGAGAGCATGGAATTTAAGGGAATGTTTGCTTAAGATGAGAGAATAACAGAATACTTCTGTGCTAATTACAATGATCCATTAGAAGAGGAAATTTTGGTGGTGCAAAACAGCTGGGCATTTATGAGAGTGGTGTCCTTGCGGAGGTGATAGGCGATGAGACTGAGGACACACAGGTCTTCCATTTTAACATGAAAAAAGGCAGAATATATGGTATAAGCTATAGAGAGATTTGTAGATTTGAGGTGAGATTATGAATAAATTCTCTTCTGATTGATTCTATTTTCCCAATCAGTTGAAAGTGAGGAGTGAGTGAGTTTGTGTTAGTGGTCTGAAGAATGAGAAGATGTGTTTTGCTTACTGTTGTGCTATCTACATTAGCCCACAATCTAGTGCATATTAGGCATAACTCCACATGAAAAATCACCAAATTCTTTATATTCTTAGGATATCTGTTGACTTTGTTCCTTTCTTCACAATCTCACACAAACACCCCTGTTTTAGGCATGCAGCTTTCTTTGCATTACTGACCTCCCATCTTTAGTTTTCCCTCTTCCAAACTATCCCCAACACTTCAATTGTTATGACTGTGTTTCTCAATAAGACAATATTGAGTAAATACATAAACAAATAAGTGACTATACAAACATTAACACTTGACAATCATAAATACAGTGGCTATCTTTGCAGAGGAAAGTTAAACATAATATGAAATGGGAAGTTTCAAGCTTGGGTTTACAGAACTCTGAAGTATAAGGGTCACATACCTTGACAGAGAGAGCATGATAGAGTATTAAAAGTAAAATTCTTTCACTTTTGTCCTTATGTGGGAGTGACTTTTGTCTCTAGAAAAATTTTAACAAGCCCATGCATGTTGCTCGTCTGAAAATGAATAGAAATTTTTAACTTAAAGACTTTTTAAAAAATGTTTGTTTTCTAATACCAAAATAAATATATAGTAGCATGTTTGAGAAATACCAAAAAGTATAAAAGATCAAATAAAAACACCGCCACACATAGCATTAACATGAATGTTTATTTTTTCCTAGTTAGATATTTTAATTGAGTTCATACTCTTACAGTTTTGTAGTCTGCTATTCTTATTCATTTACATTGTAAACAATATCTCTGTTATTAAATATTCTTCTAGAACATGTGTTATAATGGCTGCAGTATATTCTATTACATAGGCATTCATAATTTAAACATTTGTTTACTGTTGGGCATTTATGTTAAGACTTTCTTTATAGACAAGCTAAAATATCATGAAACAAAAGTAGTCACAATAATTACCTTTCTATCAAATTATAATTTCATGAGTTCATAGAGTGGAATTAAGTGGGCAGTTATCAACCTCATTTTTTCCCTCCTCAGTCTTTGTCACATCACTATATATCTTCTATCTAAAATAAAGTACGCTTCCTTCTGAAAAATAATTCCAGGGAAGTAGTACACATTAAAAAAAAAAACATCTGAGATCTGGAGGAGACACATTTTGCTACTCTTTTCTTCTTCTTCTTTTTTAATCCTTTAAGATAACATAGCAGGGACAAAACACTGAAAGAAAAATACTGGTATAAAAGCTACACATCTTTTATAGATAATGCTCCTACATCTCTTTTGAAATTAGACTCTATTTGTAGTTTACCTTTTGTTAGAACTGTATTTATTAAGATCACATGTAGATGGAAGTAATATGAGGAGCTGAGAATAGATATATCCTACTATCCTCATCTTTTTTCCTATTTGCAAGTGATTTGGAAATCCCCAAAATAGAAAATAAAAAAAAAACTTTTATAACAGAGGTTCTGAATTCTCAGAACACTTGCTTTAAAGGTGTGCTGCTGTGTAAATGAATTATCCGAACTTTATAAAATGTTTCATCATTAATCATTATAAACAATCTTAACAATTCATAAGCTCAAAATAATACTATTTTATTAGTTCCATATTTATTAAAACTAGTATTTTGACTATGCCTGGAAACTAAGAAAACTGAAAAAGTTTACATTCTTTCAATGCTCCATTGGATGACATTTATTAGCAGAGGGAAAACTTGGTAAATAGATTTTCTTTTACCCTAAAGGAGAGTAGGTCTTTTGTACATGTTTCTGCATAGAACATATACATAACTTGATACAGAATGATGTGCTGTTATACATGAAGTATAACAAACAATATAGGTTCTTAAAATTTCCTACCACCTTGGGTCCATTTCAAAGTATTCCATGTCTCCATTTTGAAGTCATGGATGAGAAAACTGAGAGCAGTGTGGTTTGTTGGTGAGATCAAGGTCACATCTGTGCTAAAACAAAGTTTTGAGGATAACTAGGTGCCCCTAGGTTGCTAAACCAATGAGTGACTGTGTTTTCCAGGCAGAGTATATTTTTCTTTTTTATTATTGTTCAATTATAGTTGCCCCCATTTCCCCTCATTTCCGCTCACGTGCTTTACTGACTCCCAATCATTCCCCCACCCATATTGTACTTGTCCATGGGTCCTTTATACATGATCCTTGACTTGACCCTATCCTTCTTTCCCCCATTACCTGCCTCCCCCAACCCCTCTACTAATGGTCAGTTTGTTCTTTATTTCCATATTTCTGGTTCTATTTTTCTTCCATTTTTTTTTTGTTGTTGTTGATTGGGTTCCACTTACAGGTGAGATCATATGATATTTGTCTTTCACCACCTAGTTTATTTCACTTAGTGTAATGCTATCCAGTTCCACCCATGCTGTTTTGAAGGATAGGAGTTCCTTCATTCTTTCTGCTGCATAGTATTCCACTGTGTAAATGTACCACAGTTTTTGATCCATTCATTTGGTGATGGGCACTTAGGCTGTATCCAGCACTTGGCTATTGGAAATTGTGCTGCTATGAACAATTGGGTGCATAGGTTCTTTTGAATTGGTGGTTCAGGATTCTTAGGGTATAATCCAGCAGTGGAATCACCAGGTAAAAAGGCAGGTCCATTTTTAGTGTTTTGAGGAAAATCCAAACTCTTTTCTACAGCGACTGTGCCAGTCTGCATTCACACCAAGAGTGTACTAATGATTACATTTCTCCACAACCTTGCCAGCACTTGTTTGTTGATTTGTTTATGATAGCCATTTTGACCTGTGTGAAGTGCTATCCCATTGTGGTTTTAATTTGCATCTCTCTGATGGCTAGTGATGCTAAGCATCCTTTCATATCTCTCTGAGCCCTCTGTACGTCCTCCCTGGAGAAGTGTATGTTCAGATCTTTTGCCAATTTATTAATTAGTTTCTTCATTTCCCTGGTGTGGAGTCATGTGAGTTCTTTATATATGGTGGAGATCAAACCCTTCTCTGAGGTATCATTGTCAAATATATTTTCCCATAAGGCTGGTTCCCTTTTCATCTTACTGATGTTTTCTTTGGCTGAGCAGAAGTTTTTTGATTGGATGTAGTCCCGTTTGTTTATTCTTTCCTTTATGTCCTTTGCTCTGGGGGACATATCGGTGGTGAGTGGAATATCTGAAATTTTTCTGCTTATGTTCTACTCTAGGACTTTTATGTTGCCACAACGTATATTTAAAACTTTTATTTATCTTGAGTTTAATTTTGCGGATGGTGTAATTTGGTGGTTAATTTTTTTTTTTGAGTGTAGCTGTCCAGATCTTCCAACATCCCAACAACACTTGTTGAAGAGGGCATTTTTACTCCATTTCTCCATTTTATGCTTCTGCTCCTTTGTCAAATATTAATTGACCATAGAGACTTGAGTTTATTTCTGAGCTCTTTATTTTGTTTCAATAATTTACATGTCTGTTTGTATGCCAGTACCAGTCTGTTAAGATTACTGTGGCCTTGTAATATAGTTTGATATGACGTATCATTATCTCTCCTACTTTGTTCTTCTTTCTCAAAATTGCTGTGGCTATTTGAGGTCATTTATGGATCCATATAAAGTTTTGAAATATTTGTTCTATATCTCTGAAATAAGTCATTGGTATTTCAATAGGAATTTTGTTGTATCTATAAATTGCTTTATGTGGTATGGACATTTCAATGATTTCAATTCTTCCAATCCATGAACACAGTATATGCTTCCATTTATTCATGTCTTCCTTAATTTATTTCTTTCGTGTTGTGTAGTTTTCTGAGTATAGGTCTTTTACCTCCTTTGTTAGGTTTATTCCTAGATACATTATTTTTTGTGTTTTTGTGTAGCAAATGGGATTTTTCCCCTGATATCTGTTTCTGATATTTCATTGTCAGTGTATAAAAATGTCTTCAACTTCTGAATATTGAATTTCTATCCAGCTGCTTTGCCAAACTCATTTATTAGGTGAAATAGTTTTTGGTCAAATCTATAGGGTTTTCTATGTATATATCGTGTCATCTGCAAACAATGACAGTTTTACTTCCTCCTTTCCAATTTGGATGCCTTTTATTTCTTTTTCTTGTCTGATAGTTGTGGCTAGGACTTCCATTAGTATGTTGAATAAGACTGGTGAAAGCAGACATCCTTGTCTTGTTCCTGATCTTAGTGGAAGAGCTTTTAGGTTTTGACCATTGAGTATGATATTGGATATAGGTTTTTCATATATGGCTTTTATCATGTTGATTTATGCTCCCTCTGTTCCCACTTTGCTGAATGTTTTTATCATAAATGGGTGATGAATCTTATCAAATGCTTTTCCCACATCTATTGATATGATCATGTGACTTTTGTCCTTACTCTTGTTTATGTGATATATTATGTTTATTGATCTGCAAAAATTGTACCATTCTTGCATCCCTGGGATGAATCCCATTTGATCATGTCATATGATTTTTTAAATGCATTGTGGGATGTGATTTGCCCATACTTTGTTAAGGATTTTAGCATCTATGTTCATCAGTGATACTGGACTGTGATTTTCTTTCTTTCTTGTATCTTTGTCTGGTTTTGGAATTAAGAAGATGCTGGCTTCAGAAAAAAAGTTTTGGAGTCTTCCCTCTTCTTGCATTTTTTGGAATAGTCTGAGATGGATGGGTGTTAACTTGTCCTTAAATGTTTTCTAGAATTCTCCTCTGAAACTCTCTGGTCCAGGGCTTTTGTGTTATATGAGGGTTTTTTTTTTTATTTTTGTTCTGCTTCAATTTCATCAGCTGTTATTGGTTTTTTCAGGCTTTCTGCTTCTTCTTGATTCAGTTTTGGAAGATTATATTTTTATAGAGCCTTGCTGATTTCACCCTGGTTTCCAAATTCATGGCATATATTTGTTCATAGTAATTTCTTACAATCCCTTGTATTTCTGTGGTATCTATTGTAATTTCTCCTCTTTCACTTCCAATTTTATTTATTGGGTCCTCTCCCTTTTTTTCTTGATGAATCTACTTAAAGCCTTGTTGATTTTGTTTTTTTTTTCAAAGAATGAACCCCTGTATTTATTGATCCTTTGAATTGTTTTTCTAGTCTCTATGTCACTTACTTCTGCTGTGATCTTGGTTACTTCCTTCCTTCTACTCATTCTGGGCTTTGTTTGTTGTTGTTCTTCCAGTACTTGTAGATATAGGTTTATGACGCGATCACCGACCAGCAGTGACTGTGGAACGCTGTGGATGGCTCATTGACACACGAGAAAAACATACACAGAGACAACCAGGTCCTGTGGGGAAGTAGGAATGAAACGGCTACTCCCTCTAGTGGGGCGCTCTGGGCCACCCTCCCTAGGGGACAGCACCCAGTTCCTCTGCCTCAGCAGACTTTTATTGGGTTCGTTGCATAAGAATTCAGGTAAAGCTCATTACTCCTTGCCAGGAAGAAAGGATCAAACAATAGACAACAAGGAAGTCTGAGGGCTTACTTTGAGTCAGGGTCAAAGAGTTGTAAAATACTTTGAGGAACAAACTTACTTCTCTCTTGGACCCTTCTCATTCAAATGAGAGCATTCTAAACAAAGCAGGTTTAAGAGGATTTTACATATTCGTTCTTAGGCCTGATTACCCAGGGAACCCACCCTTTTCAGCACAGGGCTGCACCACCCTCTGTCATTGCTTCAAGCTTAGGTAGAGCAAGGGAAGTAAGGCAGCCAAGAGATTAAGAGATTTTATCAAAGACAATGAGAACTCAGGCTTTGTCAAAACTGAGAGCAAGGGTCCATCACCTCCTTTTGCTGTAGCCCCCAAAGTCCTTCCTTGGGGGCCTCCCACATGATCGTGCCTGTCTTATGTCATTCCTCCCTTGGGGAATCTTACCTGTCATTGGCTAACCACCAAGCATTGAAGGCCAGGCACAGTGAAGTAAAAGGAGTAGAAGTGGTGCTCCTGCCAGGGAGATAAGCTTGTCTCCTTGGTGGCTTATGGTTCCAAGGTCATTCCCTCAGCCTTAGCCTTGGTGGGGGTTACAGATTCTGATACCAGGCAGGGCAGTTCCCAACAGGGTTAGGTTGTTTATTTGAAACATTTCGATCTTTTTCAGGTAGGCCTGTATTGCTATGAACTTCCCTCTTAGGACAACCTTTGCTGTGTTCCCTATGCTTTGAACTACTGTTTATTCACTTTCATTTGTTTCCAGAAACACTTTGAGTTCTTCCTTGGTCTCATTAACCCATTCATTGTTTAATAGCCTGGTATTTAGTCTTAATGAGTTTGAATATTTTTGAGTTTTTTCCTTGAGGCTGGTTTCTACTTTGTAGCCCTTGTGGTCCGAGAAAATGCTTGGTATGATTTCAATTTTCTTGAATTTGTTAAGGGTTGTTTTGTGTCATACTATGTCATCCATCATTGGAAATGTTCCATGTTCATTTGAAATGAATGTGTATTTTGTTTCTTTGGAATGAAATTTTCTATATATATAAGTTAAGTCCATTTAGTCTACAGCAGCGTGTCAAACTTATTTTCACTGGGGCCACATCAGCCTCACAGTTCCCTTCAAAGGGCCAAAATAATCTTAGGACTATATAAATGTAACTGCTCCTTAACTGTTAGAGAGTTGAAACTACATTTGGCCCTTTGAAGGCAACTGAGAGGCTGATATGGCCCCTGGTGAAAATGAGTTTGACACCCTTGGTCTTAAGCATTGTTTAGTTTCACAGTATACTTGCTGATATTTTGTTTGGAAGATCTATTCATTGTTCACAGTGGGGTGTTAATAGACCATACTATAATTATGTTGCTATTGATATCTTTCTCAAAGTCCTCCAAGATTTTCCTTATATATCTGGGTGCCCCTATATTTGGTGCATACATGTTTACAATATTTATGTCTTCTTGGTGGATTCTTCCCTTGAGTACTATGAAGTATCCTTCTCTGTCTCTTTATATGGCCTTTGTTTTGAGTCTATTTTGTTTGTTATACATACTGCTATCCAGGCTTTTTTCCCCCTGTCCATTTGCTTGGAATATTTTTTCCTAACTCTTTACTTTCAGTCTGTGTAGGTTGTTTTTTCTGAGGTGGGTCTCTTGTAGGCAGCATATGTGCAAATCATGTTTTCTTATCCATTCAACTACCCTATGTCTTTTGATTGGAGGATTTAATCCATTTACATTTAAGGTTAGTATTCATAGGTACTTATTCATTGTAATTTTCCTCACTTTGTTCCTGTGCTGCTCTCTTTCATTCTTTTTCTTCCTCTTCTTATAACAGTCTCTCTGGCTGTTTAACATATTTTGCAGTGCTGGTTTAGTGGAGGTGTATTCTTTTAGCCTTCCTTTGTCTATGAAGCTCCTTATTTTACCTTCCATTTTAATTGAGAGCCTTATTTGTTAGAGTAGTCTTGGTTGCAGGCCTTTACCTTTCATTACTTGGAATATTTCTTGTCATTCCCTTCTGGCTCGTAGTGTTTCTGTTGAGAAGTCAGCTGCTAGTTTTATTGGGGTTCCCTTGCATGTTACTTCTTTGATGCCTTTAAGATTCTGTCTTTGTCTTTGAATTTTTCCATTTTAATTATAATGTGTCTTATGGTGGGTTTCTTTTGGTGCCTCTTAATTGGGATCCTCTTGGCTTCCTAGATTTGTGTGACTTTTTCTGTCATGAAATTAAGGAAGTTTTTATCATTACTTTTTCAAACAGGCTTTGTATCCCCTTCCCCTCTTCTTTTCCTTCTGGTATTCCTATTATATGGATATTACTTGTTTCATGTGGTCCTGGAGCTTCCTTAACCCCTCTTCATTCTTTTTTTAGTCCTTTTTCCTTTTCTTGCTCTATGTGGGAATGTTTTTCTAACTTGTCCTCCGGCTCACAGATTTGATCCTCTTCTTCATCTAGCATGCTTTTAATTTCTTCTACTATCTTCTTCAATCCGGAAATTGTATTATTTATTTCCTCCTGGCTCTTATTGATATTTCCTATGTCTTTTTTCATGCAGATATAGTTCCCAGTAAGTTACTTGCAGCTTCCCTGTAGTTTTTGGTAATTCTCACTGAGCTCATTGAGCTTCCTTATAACCATTGATTTTAAGTCAGTATCTGATAGTTTAATTGCCTCTATTTCATTTACCACCTTCTGGGGATTCTTCCTTTCCTTTTGACAGGCAGTTGTTTCTTTATCTCCCCATTTTAGAGGAGACACTTGTATGTTTTTGCTTCTTCGATTGATTTGCTTTGACTCCATGTCTTTGTGGAACAAACTTCTATGGTAGGAGACCTGTGTGAATCAGTGGTGCACTTTCCTTGATGTCTTGAATTTGATATCTTTGGGATGTCCTTTATGCTGGTAATGTTGGCTCTCTGGATGTAATTTTTTTTTTTTTTAGTTTTGCCATTCCTTGGTGGGTCCTTCTCTTAACCTGGCTGCCTGAGGGTCACTTCACCCACCATGTCTTGGATGCTGTTGTGTAGGAGTTACCAGAAGAAAACCACACAGTCCGAAGACAAACCCACACCCACAAAAATTACCCACCTGCAATCACATATCAATAGCAAATGAACCAATATTAATAAGGCTGTAAAGAGTTTAAGACTATTATAAGAAAGGAGAGGCAGATGTGAGATGACTAACTGAAAGAAAGATGATTTTGAGAGAGTAGAATGAGGAACACTAATAAGGATAAGGAATCAGAGCAATGTGAAGAGAAAAAGTAAAATTTACATTGTAAATAAAAAAATGGAATGAAGAAGGCAGAATCAAGTAAGAGAAGGGACATTTATAGTACTAGTTTTAAACAGAAATTTAAAAATAAAGCTAGAGATAGAAAGAAAAAGGGAAAAAGAAATAAATTAAAAAATAGGAACCAAATTGGAAAAAAAGATTCCCCACAGGTCTATCAACAACAAATGGGTTAAGATTAATATAGGTTGGATGTTAATAAGAGGGAAATAAGAAAGAAAAGCTTAAGAGATGTCTAGAGGAAAGGAAAGTGTTTTGAGATGATAGAGGGAGAGGGAATACTCAGAGTGAGGAATGTAAAGCAGACTAAGACAGGGAATTATTAAAATTTGAGACAAAAAAGAAAAAGCAGGAGTAAAGAAGAAAAAAAAGAATAAAACCAGGCTAAGATAGGGAAAAATTAAAATTTGAGACAGAAAAACCAAGAGGCATGATGAAGGCAGAATGGAGTAAGAGAAGGAAATGGCAAAATTGGAGATTTGGAATTCAAAAATAGTAAAGATCTAGACAGAAAATTTAAAAAATACAACAACTCCCCCATCCAGAACCAACTGTGAGCAATGATTGATAATGGTGGAGAGAGAACATAGGTATTTTAAGAGCAAGAAAAAGAATGTGAGATAAGGGGAAGCCAGGCTGTCTAGAAACAGAGTGGGAATGATGTAGAGTTGCAGGGAAACCTAAAACCCTGAGCTGTGACACAGCTAGAATGCAAGCTAATATTTTTTTAAATGGCCACACCAAATGCTTCCTGGTGCTGACCATAAGCAGTTGCAAAGAACTGGAACAGTATGGGAAAATGGATCAGAAGCTGTTTGGTCACTCTCATCTTGCTAACCAGAATTTGGAGTTGACCAATATCAAAATGACAGTCTAGAAACTTGCCAGTCAGATGGATTGCAGTCTAATTTAGTGAACGTACAATTCATAAGAAAAACATTGATGAAGATATTATGTATTTACGCAGATTTATGTAAAAATCTGATGAAATCTATACTCCAGGCAATATCTCAGTCAGAGTAGGAAATACTTTCCATGACCTTCAAGAAATTTTGCAACTTGAATTATTGGAACCAAGTGGCTGGATTCATATTCCCTTAAGTGATAATCATAAGAAGCCAACTCACACATTCGTGATACAGACTGCTGTTCTAGCCAATCACCAAAATGAAAGAGACACACACATAAGACAAATTAAAATATACACACAAGTGGAAAAGAACTCCTATTGGTAAGTTTCCTAGGTGTACAACTATTGATTTCATGATATATCATTCAATAAGGTGACCTGAGAACAGCACTGAAATTATTAAATACATCTTTGTTTTCTCTGGTCAGTAAATATTATATCCAGTATCTTTATTGAAAAAGCATCAGTTATTTTAATTTTTTATGTGCATCAAAAAGTATTTTATTGTAGCTTACTGTTTTTATTTTCTCTAAAATATAATAAAGCTCACATGTTTTATGTTATTGAAAAAAAAGAAGAATGCGAGAGACCATTAACAAGGAAATTGGTTTTGAGAGGGTGGACGGGGGAGGTATAGTAAGAGAGTGGAAGGAAAATAAGTTGTAGCAAGAAGGAAAACAAAATTTAGAACAAAAATAATAAGAGAAAAGAAGAAGGTATAATGGGGTAAGAGAAGGGAGGAGAAAATATGAAAATTGAAATAAATTATAGCATAAAATCTAGTGACTTAATATGTTCAAACTTGAATGATAAGAATTGGATGTTAAAATACTATGCAAACCACTAACACCATATTGGATTTTGCCTCAGCAGCATCTAATATTTACCACTGTTTTTTTCATTCTGGATCTACCTCTAGTGATGTCAGATGTTGACCCCATCTGGCCTTAGGCAGCCTGTTGGCGACTACCAGGTCTCTACCATCTGGGGCTCTCCCCTTCAGTTGTTAATTTAGTCACTCTGCAATCAGCAGGCAGGCTTAAGCACAACAGAGTGGAGGGTAATTCCTGGGGACAGGGTTATTGTTTCCCTTCAGGCTGCTGCCACTTGGAGGAGAGTGATCTGCCTGAGCACAGTGGCTCCTGCAGAATGCGGGATGACTCAGCACCAGAATCCTGGCAGCTAATCTCTCAGTTCTCTCCCCAAAGCCACCATCCCCAGTCTCTCCTTAAAGGCCTCTAGTCTACTTTGGCCCACACCTCACCTTTTGGCGTAGCCCAGGAAAAGTGTCTGCATATAAAAATTTGTGTGTTGGCCCTTTATATGGCTCTCTGTGTCTCTAGCCATCTGTCTCTGGCAGAGAGAAACCTTGCTATTTTTCACACCTGGATGTTATTTGTGTACTTTTTGGACTCTGTTGCTGTAGGCTGGGGAGCCCAGCTTGATGTTAGACCACACTTCTCAGGATGATCCCCCAGCTGTTTAAATATCCCTCCAGCACTTCATCTGCCATCTGTGGGAGCCTAGCCAGCCTGCTCACATCTCCTCCACACTCCCTACCAGTGATGTAGTGATCAAGCTGTTTTTTCTGCTTGTCTGTGGTTTTGAGGCCTCTCTCTGACTATTGTTCAGTTATTTATTCTGCATGATTTCTCCACAATTTAGTTTTAATTCCAGATTGGTCTTGGAAGGAGGTTAGTGTAACTTCCACTCACTCCTTTGCTATTTTGAATCTTCATAAGCAGAGTGTATTTCAACTCTGCTCTTCTACAACTGCCTGCAGCTCTTTCTAATCAGTGTCAGACCAGGAATTTTAAAACTAATGCCCACGGATTGGAGTATGTCTTTACATATGTGCCTTAGTAGCATATCTTCAGGGGAAGCTGTATACTGGGATGAATACATGGAATTCTATGGTCTTTGGATCCACTTTGGTGCAGCTTCAACATTCAATGGTGAAAATAACCTCTTTGAGCCTTGGTTATCTCATATTTACAATGGGGATATCTAAGTACCTATGTATGAGGGTTTTGAAGTATTTAATGTATGACACTTAGCACTATGCCTAACATATAATAGGCACTCTATGTTTGCTCTACAGGAATATGCATACTACTTTTCTGGAAAAGTCTGAGATTGCAGATTCACCCTTTTTGTTTTTGTTCTGTGAATCAGTTTATGAAGGTTGTTTTAGTATTTTGTATTATATGTATGAATGAAGCACTTAATTCTAGGATTAGCATGATAGGAGTAAGATTCCTAAATGTAGTTATTTTTCCAGGAGCCTAAATAACATTGTAATTTTTAAAAAATGATTTCAAAGTTTCCCTAGAGGGGAAAAATAATAATGGGCAGAGTTTTTTTCTCATGCTTCCATTTCATTAAGCAGGAAACTAGAAATATAAGAAATGCAAAGAGAAATCACCCACTAATTTTATCGAAGATCCCCCCTCCCAGTGGCATGTAATTGCTTCTTGAATAGTGTCAGTGTGTCACTTTGAAAAATTTGGGTATGTTTCTAAAAGCATTTTCCATGTCTCTGATTGGGAAGGATATGAGGTTATATAAAATTTATGCTTGCTCTTTGGCTTAAAACATGTGCTCTGCACAAAACACTAACATTCATTGAAACAAATAACAGGTCCCAAATCAGTGAGAACTCAACCACTTTATCACTGCACCTTGCTGTTAGCTGCCTTGGACCCTGCATAATTTTTCTTAAGGGAGAAAATGTTGGAGCTGTAAAACATAGGATTAATCACTTTAACCTACTTATGTTTACACATGTACAATTCCCATGGATTCCACTGCTTCTGGAGAACATAACAGCATAATTTATTTAGGCTCATCAACTAAGGTCCTGTCCGCATTACTGCAAACTAGACCGAGAACTACTCCTTTCCTGATGATGTAATTTTCCTGGCCATTTTGGTATCATTTCAAGACCACATTAAGACAGTTTTTCACTGATTACTGACCCTGCAAAAAAACATTATTAATATTTTAGATTTTAGACCAATACCATCATATCAAACTCTTCAGTGGAAACAAAGCCTAGAATATATACAGGCACACCTATTTTTATTGTGCCTCGTTTTATTGTGCTCTTCAGATATTACTTTTTTTTAAGCAGTTGAAGGTTTGTGGCAACCCTGCATTAAGCAAGTCTATTGATGCCATTTTTCTAACAGTATTTGCTTACTTTGTATCCCTATGTCACATTTTGGTAATTGTAATACTTAAAAAAATTTTCATTATTATTGTATTTGTTATGGTAATCTGTGATCAGTGATCTTTCATGTTACTATTGTAATTGTTTTGGGGCTCCATGAATGACACCCATATAAAACATTGAACTCAGTTGACAAATGTGTATGAAGTTTGACTGCTTCAGCTACCTACTGTTTCCCCATCTCTCTCCCTCTCTTCAGTCCTTCCTATTCTCTGAGATACAATAATATTGAAATTAGGCCAATTAGTAACTCTGCCTTGACTTATAAGTGTTCAAGGGAAAGGAAGAGTTGCATGCCTCTTGCTTTAAATCAAAAGCTAAAAATAATTAACCTTAGTGAGGAAGGCATGTTGAAAACTGAGATAGGACAAAAGCTAGACCTCTTACACTCCAACATTTAGCCAAGTTGTGAATGCAAAGGAAACATTCTTGAAGGATATTAAAAGTGCTAGTCCAGTGGACACACATAAAATAAAAGGGCAAAATGGCCTCATTGCTGATATGGAGAAAGCTTTACTTGTCTGGATAGAAGATCAAAGTAGATACCACATTCTCTCGAGTCAAACAAAATCCAGAGCAAGAACCTAACTGTTTTTAATTCTATGAAGGCTGAGAGAGGTGAAAGCTACAGAAGAAAAGTTTGAAGCTAGAAGAGGTTGGTTCATAAAATTAAAGGAAAGAATGGTTTCTTTCCTTAAAAGAATATAACATCAAAGTGCAAAGGTAAAGCAGTATGTGCTGATACAGAAGCTATAGATCCAGAGGATCTAGCTAAGATAATTAAGGAAGATGGCTATACTAAACAACATATTTTCAATGTAGAATAAACAGCCTTATATTATTAAAAAAAAGATGCCATTTAGAAATTTCATAATGAGAGAGAAGTCAGTGCCTGGCTTCAAAACTTTAAAGGACAGGCTGACTATCTTTTTAGGGGCTAATACAGCTGGTGACTTTAAATTGAAGCCTGTCCTCATTTATGATCCTAAAAACCATAATGCCCTTAAGAATTATGCTAAATCTACTCTTCCTATGCTTTATAAATACAACAACAAAGCTTTGATGACAGCTCATAGGTTTTTAATATGGTTTCCTGAATATTTTAAGCCCACTATTGAGACCTGCTGTTCAGATAACATTTTCTTTCAATATATTACTGTTCATTGACAATGTGCCTGGTCACCCAAGAGCTTTAAAAAACATGTACAAAAAGATTAATGTTGATTTCATTCCTGCTAACACAACATCCATTCTGTAGCCCATGGATAAAGGAGTAATTTTGACTTTCAAGCCTTATTATTTGAGAAACACATTTTATAATGCTATATCTGCCATAGATAGTGATTTTTCTGATGGATCTGGACAAGCTCAAATGAAAACCTTCAGAAACTATTCACCATTTTAGATGCCATTAAGAACATTCATGATTCTTTTGAAGAGTTTAAAATACTAATGTTAACAGAAGTTTGGAAGAAGTTGATTCTGACTCTTATGAATAATGTTGAGGGATTGAAGACTTCATTGGAGAATGTAATTGCAGATGTGGTTGAAATAGCAAGATAACTAGAATTAGAAGTAGAGCTTAAAGATGTGACTGAATTGCTTCAATCTCATGATGAAACTTTAATGGATGAGGAATTGCTTCTTTTGGAGGACCAAAACAAGTGTTTTCTTGAGGTGGGATCTACTCCTGGTCAAGGTGTTATGAACATTATTGAAATGACATCAAAGGACTTAGAATATTACATACACTTAGTTGATAATGCAATGGAAGCCTTGAGAGAAGTGACCCTAATTTTGAAAGAATTTCAAACATGGGTAAAATGCTGTCAAATATCATCACATACTACACAGATACTATTTGTGAAAGGAAGAGTTAATCAATGTGGCAAATTTTATTGTTGTCTTATTTTAGGAAACTGCCACAGCCATCTCCATCTCACCTTTAGCAATCAGATGATTAGTCAGGAGCCATAAACATTAAGGCAAGACCCTGCACAGTGTAAAGTTTATGACTTGCTGAAAGCTCAGATCATGGTTAGCATTTTTAGCAATAAATTATTTTTAATTAGGGCATATACAGTATGTATATGCTAACACTAAAGATATAATGTTATTGAACACCTAATAGACTCTAGTATAGTGTAAGCATGAAAAACCAAAACATTTGTGCAACTCACTTTGTTGTGATATTTCCTTTATTGCAGTTGTCTGGAACCAAACCTGCAATATCTTTGAGGGTACACCTATAACTACTGAAGAGATAAATTAGTATGTACAGAAAAATACATAAAGGTGACAAGAAAAATTTTCTAACCAAGAAGATCAGTTGTCTTTCCATCTTATGGTTACTTTTTTGCCTAGAAAACAGTTAGGATTACAGCAGAAACTAGATTTTATTGTGTTCAGTGAAAAATATTTATCTCTCTGAAACACCTTAAAGGTATGTAGAAAAATAAAATTCAAGAAAAGATGCAGGGGGAGAGTGGGTGTGTGGATCTGAAGTCCAATATGAAGGACTCTACCCTAAAGTATGCCATTGTTTTGTTTTGTTTTTTTAGATTTTATTTGTTTTTTTTTTCAGACAGAGGGGAAGGGAGGGAGAAAGAGAAGGAGAGCATCAGTTGGCTGCCTCTTGCATGTCCCCAACAAGGGACCTGGCCTGTAACCCAGGCATGTGCCCTGACTGGGAATTGAAGCAGTGATCCCTCAGTTCACAACTGGTGCTCAATCCACTGAGACACACCAGCCAGCAAATGCAATTTTTAAGTGGTAGTGATAGGGGACTCAAGACTTGGAAAATTTTAGCTTAAAGTAAACAGTTATAAGTCTAGCAAGTAATGTGTATGTTAAGCTTTTGTTTCAGAAACTACAGATAAGGCCCATTCTGGCTCCTATGAAAAGCCCCCTGCTGTTGGGAACAGCTAACTGCCACGAATAGGAATGCTGCAGCTTTGTTCACCTAATCCTCCCTGAATTTCAAAGCCCTCACTGTACCTTGTTTGTCTTCCCCTACCTCCTTATAAAAGATCTGGCCAGGAAAGAGAAGGGAAGATAGTTTGTTAGGGTATGAACCCGCGATCTCGGATCACCGGCCATCTGAATAAAGCACCCATAAAAGATTCAATCATTGTCATTGTTTATTGGATTTGGTAGTGACAGGCAGCCCGAATGCCGGTGTCTTTTCCGGTTAGGGTAGTATTTGCTACAAGTTCCACTCTCCATGTGAACTTTTCAGGACCTTTTGCTAGTCTCAAATTGCTTCAGATATAATTAATTTCTTTTTTCTTTTTGGTGAACTACCCCTTATTAAAATGTAAATCCTCTGAGAGATTAAATTCAAGGAAGCCCTTTGTTCCTAGAGATATTAGGTTACTAGGCACTTCCCAGCAGGGAGATGGGTAGAATTTAGAAAGAAGATGGAAGGACTTGAAGGCCAGAGGAAGGTGTCATTGTAAGTGATAAAATGGAGGCTTTGGAGGATGCTAAATAAAAACAAACTGATAAATTAAATGGTGAAAGATTTTTCTTCTTGCAAGCAACAGGATGCCTGAAGAAAAAGCCTAAATTTGTAGTAGAACCAAAAGATTTCAAAATAACAAGTGCAATTTGTCTTGAGAGTGTGGGTATTGGGAACTGCCGTGCCTGGTTTCAGAAGCTATAACCACCCATGGCTAAGGCTGAGTGGGAGACTTTGGGACCATAAGCCACTAAGGAGACAAAGCTCATCTCCCTGGCAGGGGCACTGCCTCTGCCCCCTTTACTTTACCCTGCTTGGCCCTGAGCCTGACCAGTTAGCCAATGACAGGTAAGATTCTTCAAGGGAAGGACAACCTAAGACAGGCACGGTCATGAAGGGCCCTCGGGAAGGACTTGTGGGGCTATAAAAAAGGGGGGTGATGGACCCTCGCCCCTTAGCTTTGACATAGCCTGAGTCCTCTTTCTGTCTGCAAGAAATCTCCTAATCTCTTGGCTACCTTACTTCCTCTGACTGACTTAAGTCTGAAGTGATGATGGAGGGCAGTGTAACCCTGTGCTGAAAAGGGCGGGTTCCCTGGGGAGGATTAAGCCTAAGAAAGAATGTGTAAAATCCTGTCAAACTTGCTTTGCTAAGAATGCCCTCAATTAAATGATAAGGGTTCAAACATGAAATGAGTTTGCTTCCCCAAAGTTTTATGGCCCTTTAGCTGTCTTACCTGACTCAAAATAAGCCCTCAGAGTTCTTTGAATGATATCTATTGTTTGATCATTACTGCCTGACAAAGATTGATGAGCTTTATGTATATGCCCTGTATTCCTATGCAAATTAAACCTAATAAAAACCCATTGAGGAACAGGCTCCTGGCCCTTCTCCTTTGAGAGATGGGTCACTTTTCCTCTCCAAGCTGATCATGTCTTGGTAGACTTATTCTTATCCGTGGCAGATGGGAGTGCTCTGTGGGCAAAACTTCCCCACATGTGGGTACAGAATGACTATGCAGCCTCGGAAGCTGCTATTAAATGAAATAAGATTAGATATGTATGTCTATGTGTTGTGGTTGAGTGTGGGGGTGAGGTCTGAGTTCCATAAGGAGTGGCTGAAGTATTTTTCATTTCTGGAGATGTGGTTGGTCAGTAGTCTAAAACCATTTTTGGAACAGAGCATTACAGTATTGCTTTGTAGGAGCCAGGATGGAAACCTTGTGCATTGTATGCTAACATCAAAAAGGTAAAATTTAGCCCTGGCTGGTGTGGTTCAGTGGTTTAATTGCCAGCCTGCAAAACAAAGGGTTGTCAGTTTGATTCCCAGCCTGGGCACATACCTGAGTTATCAGCCAGGTCCCTAATAGGGGGCACTTGAGAGCAACCACACATTAATGTTTCTCTCTCTCTCTCACTCCCTTCCCTTCTCTATAACAATAAATAAATAAAATATTTTAAAAAATTACTGAGTAAATTTTGAATATCATATTAGATTTATTTAATAATTTTTAATTGGGTAGCATCCCATGTAGCAGATAGAAAGACACTCCTAATGGAAAACTTTTATAGGCAGAAGGAGGTGGGGGAAAGAAGTTATTCTAGCAAAGAATAGATTATTTCAGGCAAGGTCGCCTGAGGTAAGGCAGGGGTCTATCATCAGATTACCTTACTAGTACGGAGCAGATAAATGCAGGTTGCCTGATTAAAGCTTATATTCCAGGGAGAGGCTAAAACTGAAATAAGGTTAAGTATTAAGTCTTGCTTTGCTGACACAGGGCTTAGCACAAGTGACTCCATTTGGGTCTGTCGTTTCTTTCTTTCTTTTTTTTTACACTAATGTGGGAAAGTGTTACCAACTGTAACCCAGATATTCATTGACTTGCTAACTTCCAACCTTGCAGAAGTAAGGTTTCACCTTACAACCTGCAAATGATCCCTCAGTTATTTTTGAGAGTCCTAAGAGAAGTGCTTCACATGAACCTACAAAACAGTCCATCAGTTACTTTCATGAGTGGATCTTCTATAGTCTTCCTCTCAGACCCTTATTCATTTGTATGTACAAATATCCTGGTGGGACCTCACTGCTATTATAGACCATAATGATGAAGGGGAGTAGAATATGCTACCTCAAAACATGCCTCTTTGGCATAAAGATTATTTTGATCTGATTATTCTTGATAAATATCAAAGAGTCTTTGAAACCAGAGTAGCAGTTACCCTATTATAAAGGGCATTTACATTTATAAAGGATATCTCCATTTGTAATTGTCTTTCTCTCCATATTGAGAAGAAAAGGTTGACTATAAATCACAAGAGAATTTTATCAATGAAGAAGGCACTGACAAATCTACATAACAACTTTACCCTTGTTTAGTGTGCTTTTCTTGGTTACCTCCCATAACAGGTTTCTCCCCATCCATAACATCTTTCTTTTGTCTTTAACCATAGATGGTATTTGAGGTGGTGGCATGTGTCATCTCTGGGTGTTTATTCAGTTTCCCTGGGTGTCTTCCCTGCATAAATGAGGTATACATGTTAATACACTTGTTCATTTTTCTCTTGTTAATTTTTTATTACCTAGTCTTAGATAATAACTGAAAAGTAGAGTGAATTTTTCCCCCCTACAAAAATAAGTCATCATCTATGTCAAACATGCCTCTGGGTAGCAGCATTGTGTTTTGTTCCTCAGCTTCTCCTTCTAACCTGTTCTATATATAGGAGCACTGAACCCAGTCCAAATGATTCAGTATACATTCTATTAGCATAGTTAGCTGGATATTAAGAAAGGAAGGGTGCAAAGGTAGTCCAACATTAAGAAGCTTAATAAACTGGGAAGTTTAATACAATTTTGATCCTGCTTCACTAGCAAGCTACAGTTTCACACACACCCCAGGAAACCACCAGTCCATTCCTCACAGATTACTGGGGGAGAGATACAATAATAAAGGAGAACTTCTGTGTTGGGAGCAGGTCCAGTAGAAGCCAATGTGGCAAAGAGGGACATGCTTGTACTATGAGGCATACACAAGCAATAGGAATCCATATGGAAACCATAAAAGCCTGTCTGTCTAGCCTGGGAAAAAGGATTAGAGAGGATAAAGGACATAGGATCCCAGAAGATCTAGGGAATTAATTGATTAGGGATGGGCCCAAAATGAGCTCCCCAAAGTTTGGGAAGTTGACTGGTTAGTTTGAAAGGGAGCCTTGTCATTCCCAAGCTGGAGATTAACTGAAGCTTAACAATGAGTTCTCTCTCTCTCTCTCTCTCTCTCTCTCTCTCTCTCTCTCTCTCTCTCTCTCAGTAACACATGCCTCATTCAGTTGTGCATTCTCTCTCCAAAGCCACCATGCATCCCTAGAAGCTGCCTGGGGCTGACAGAATACTGGATAGGAGCTCTAAGCACAACCCTGGGCATAGACCCAGATTGAACACAGCTGGGAACAGACTAAGCTGTCTGGATCAGCACAAGGACTGAACTGAACAAATGCACAAAATATTTGGACCTTGGCCTTTATTCTGGGTTTGATGAAGACAAGGCTGGACTTTGTCCATGGTGAGACAGATGGGGATGAGATATTGGAGCTGAACCTGAGACAGTCCTTTGTGTTTGTTCCAGATTCAATAAACCTTACCACTATACCATAACCTCCCATATGTAGGTCTCTGGAATGCTGTCTTTGCAACACTGTGAAAGGTCCTCATTTTCACTGGCAATAATTCCATGCCCTTTGGCCTTCACTCTAGTCTCCCTTACATCCCTCAATCAAACCTTTTTCTTTCCTTACCTAGTTGCAAAATGGAAGCTTTAGCATATGTGACTATAAACCATTACCTTTATTTTTGTGAGGGTAGCAGAATATGTCACCTCAAAATATACACTTTTGGCACACTGATTATTTTGAATTAAAGGTACTTAAGAAATAGCTGGTGCAAGCAGGACACTATGGCCTTCCTTTGTCTTCCTGAAAGCAGGAGATAATTCTTCCAAGTGAAAGGTAGGTTCCCTGTACCAGGGGGATAGAAGACCAGAGATAAGGAATTTAGGCCCTTAGCAGTGTGTATAAACAAATCTAGTCACTTTTTTACCACTTACTACCCATAGCCCAAACTCCTTCGTTTCATCAAATCTTCACAAATTTATTGCTTCTTTGTCTAAAAGATATAGGGGAAAAGGGGAAGGGTTTACAGGAACAAAGTTAAAAGGCACATGGATAAAAACTAGGGGGAGGGTGGTAATGGGAGGGAAGTTGGGATGGAGGGGTGGGTGGGCTTGATTGGGAGTAAAGGGGAGAAAACTGTACTTGAACAATCATTAAAATAAAATTGAAAAAAAAGATATAAAATTTTCCTGCTCTGGTCACTTTTTCCAGTCTTCATTCTCTTGGGAAGACACCTATACACATGTAAATATTCAATAAAATTTACATGCTTTTCTCTTGTTAACCTATTTAACTTTTAGGCCCAGTGAGTAACCAAAGAGGATAGATGAAATTCTTTTCTCCCCTACATTGGTAAAAAGTAGGTGTATGCATATGCATGTTACGTGTGGGTGAAAGTATGATGGACTGTGAAGGAGAGGTGAAAATACCAGTAAGTAGGAACCACATATTTGATGTTATAGGAAGAAGGGGGTGGAGTAAGGGACCTGTTCTAGCAAAAATTGATTATTTCTGGCAAGGTCACCTGCAATAAAGCAAGGTTGTTACTCCTGTGATTGCCTGAGTTATTCCAAATAACCAAATGACTGTGATGGATAATTCATAGGTCCTCTATCTCAGCAGGGGAACACCTTCTATATATTAATGTACATTTGGCTGACACAGGTTTACTAGGGATCAGGTAGTCAGGAAACACCATCATTTTCAACTTCTTTTGGTATGTTGCCTAAAGTAGCTCATAGGTCTTTTGTGGCTTTTTGTGCCCTCCTCCCCAAATGTTGGAAATCTTCTTTGTTGAACCAAAAGATACAAGCAAAATTAAGGTAGACTTTTCAGAGATTGTTGAAGATTTGAAAAACTTCCAGAAGGTTCTAGATTTTCTAGATGAGCACACTTGGGTCCCAACTTTTCCTTCTCTTTTTCATCAATATCAAGATATCTTCTAGAAATCATGGGGTCCATGTATTACACTAGAGACACATAGTAGGCACTCAATAAATGTCTGTTGAACCCAATTGAAAGGAGGCTGGCATTTTATCTCTAGTTGTTTTTGTTTCAGGATATGAATCAAAACAATTAATCAGTTCAGGGTATGAATACTATATATTCATGTATCCCATTTGCCTAACAACTGAAAGTATTAAAGCCATAGACTTTCCTAAGACAATATCACAGAAATGTTGTTGGAACATGCAAGATTGTATTGTGTTCTCTGATTATATTCAGTTATCTGGGAGGTGATCCTTTGGTAAATGCTAGAAGCAGGAGGTAGTATTTGTAATGTCCCTTTTAGCTCTGTCACCAGAATATCTGGATGCTTCAAATCCAGCATCCAGATGCTGATGGAGATATAGAGACAATCTCCACATTCCAAGTGATTTCAAGACTGATGTCTTAAGCTGCTTTTAATATATAGAGGAAAAACTACATAGAAGAAGCAATTCCTCTCTACCTTGTAAAATAACAAAACAAAATAAAAGTCTCTTAAAATAAATAAGAACTTTTTAAGGGATTATCTACCAACACCACTCACACACACACACACACACACACACACACAGCCATAAGTGCAAGAAATCACTGTTTTTTTTTAACATAGTCAATTTTATATAGCCAAAACAATTGAGTAGGAGAAATAAACAAGGATGTGTGTAACGATACTCAGAGGTTAAGTAAAGACTGACAGAGGTAGACCCCAAGTGGAATGATTATGTACCAAGAATTACTACATGTGTGGGAGCGGAAGAAAAGCTTTAAAGTGATGAAATCTCAGTAAAAGTTCAGGTCAAGAAGATTGAATCTGAAGTTAACACCTATTTAAAAAGATAATGAAGTCATGTGCACTAAACTGGAAACTAGAAAATTGAGATTTTACTAACACTGTCTCCCAAAGGGGAGAGAAGCTATGTTTCCAACTTTTAGAAAACAAAAAATTTTATAAAGATAATAGGGGAATTGTATGGATGCACCATGTTGGTACTGCTTAACTGGGAAAAACATACAAAGGAAAATATATGATAAAGGGAACAGCTAAGAAAGGTATGTTATTGATTTCATTTTTCTAACTAATCACATTGCTGATAAGGAAACAGACTTTTAAAAAACAAAATCTTTTGGGAGAAAATGCTGTGAAGGCTAACAGGGAGAAATGGGCAGAATTGCTCATTATGCCACTTACAGAAATAACAATGTTATAAATGCAACACAAGAAACAAGCAATGTTATGCAAAAATGTTTTCTATAAATAACTATAACAAAATGAAAAAAATTAATTGGATCACTGTTTCAACGCACACCAAAATGCAGTGCTAATGTGAGAAAGAAAGAGGGTGAATCTGGCCACATGAGGAGTTGGATAGCTGACTAGGGCCATGGAGGATAGATGCACTAAATATTAGCTGAGCCTTGGGGCAATGTCCTAGGCCCTTTACCAACATTAGCTTATCTTACTTTTGACAAGTATAGAAGGAGGTGGTAGTTGAGTGACCTGCCCTAGCAGAGCTGTAACTCAGCCAAATTTATTCTGACTATAAAACTAGTGTTCTTTTCATCAAACTGTGACCTATCTAGAAAGCAGCAGATTATCCCTTCAATATATCCAGTACAAAGTCTAGTCTTCAGAATGTTTATTTTTCTCAGGTCCACAATCACAATGTTATTAAGAACAAGAGGTATTGTAGGAGTTCAGAATAAACTCCTATTGTAGGAGTCCAAATGTGCCACTCTGGCATACAGATTGAAGCTGAAAACAATGAATGTGCAAAAGGCTCAGGAAGAACCTTTGAACTTCCCCCTAACTGCCTAAAATAATTTAAGATAGAGGCCCTGCCCCAGGAAGGAGTTATCATCATAGGTAACTATTTTAATCTGAACTACGTATAGTAGACTCGGAGGAACCTGGCAAGCCCCCTTTGATCAAAGTCCTCTCTGTGTCCCATTGTTTCAAGATGGCCCAGGAAACAACTGTTTACTAAACATTAATTTTTTTCATCTCCCTGTGAATTGGTTTATTTCCCTTTGAAGTCCCAGACTCCTACCTTTTTCTCCTTAGTCCAGAATGACTTATATACCTCATCATGCTTTACTGTCTTTGAAATTTTCATGCTTATGTGAATTCCCTGTGAGAACATGTTAAACCTTGATTTTCTGCTGTTAATCTACCTTTTGTCATCTTTATTATTCCACCAGTCATAATAATCTAGAGGGGAAGGGAGAGGATTTTCTCCTCCTTTTATCGGTATGTTAGGAATGTCTCAAATATGAAAACAAAATAATGAAAAAGTAATGATTGATTTCTTACTTACTTAGTAGGAAAGATAGACCTGGGGATGGGCATAAAGAAGTCAAAATACTCCATCTCCACACACACAATACTTTAATAGATGATAAAAATGTAATGTTCTTAATGCTAAAATATACTGAAAGATAAACTGATTTCAATACAGGAAGTTACAAAGAATATCATTTTAAAGAAGAGTTCTGTATAAAAATTGATTTTTATTTTTCATAGTGTGATTCAAGTTAATTTGATGTGGTAATGAGAAATTGTCTACAATATATAATCCCATACAACAAATGACTTTTATACTCCTTAAGTTTATATTAATTATCCTTGTATAAAAGATATTATATTGTGTTTGCTTGTTATGTTTTGTTGAGCTACATATAACAACCACTAACCCATCTACTCACCTATCACACTTCCAACAACCTCATAGCTAGTTTCCTTCATTCCAGTCTAGACCTCTTTATTAATGCCCATCATGCTGCTGCAAGAATGGAAACACAAATGTGTAAAACACATGTCTGACAATGTCAGTTCTCTGCTTAGAAGTTGTCAATGACATCCCATTGCTGGAACCTGCTTTTCCAGGCTAATCTCTAGTTGCTCTCCTCAAGTACTCTTTACCTGAACTGTATCAAATTACTCACTGTTCCCTAAGGGAAGAAGCTGTACTGCATTTCTGCATGCTCTTCTCCATGTCCAAAATGTCTTTTCCCAACTTTTTGAAACCTGATAATGCCATCTGTCCATTTGATCGGATGACATGTCTCCAATGAAACCTTGCAGAACCCATCAGGCAGAATTATTAATTTTTATACATTTTTCAGATTAATATTTTTAAACTCTGGATGTGTCTTATCAACAATATGTATATTTGTTATCAAGGTGATTCTCCGCCCCACTAAAAATCTATTATTCATTAGGGAGTATATTTTAGAATTAAGGAACTATTACAGTTGTCTCCTCATATGTACATAAGGAGGACCCCCCAAATGGAATTTATTTATAAAATAAATTTATTTATTTATTCTTACATGTTTAAACTTCAATCACCTACAAAGTGCTCTCCATTTGATGCAATACATCTATCGAGATGTTTTTTCCACTCCTCAAAACAGTTTTTTAACTTGTCAATTTTGATGCCTTTTAGTGCTTCTGCCGTTTTTTTTGTTTCACCTCTTCCACATTGGCAAAACATTTCCCTTTGAGGACTTTTTTTCATCCTGGGAAACAAACAAACAAAATGAAACAGTTGCTCTGAGTGGGATCTGGTGAATAGGGAGGGTGGGGCAGGTAGGCCATGCCATTTTGGTCAAAAACTGCTGAACACTTGGTGTGGTATGGGCAGGTGAGCTTGTAAATCACCCAAACATGTTGAAAGAGTCTTTAAAAAAATTCGCCAAAGCTGAACACAGCCTCTTACAACAGTGCCAGCTGGTACTCTAATAGGGATGGGTTCCTAGAACACTCACCCGGCAGGAAAAACCTTTACTAAGAAGGGCTCAGCCTCTAGAAGATAATTCTATTTTTGTTGAGGGGTCACATTCATTCATTCATATATATATATATATATATAACCATAGCACTGGCATTCATTCATTTAACAACTCTGCCTATGAAGTACCATGCACTATGCCCAGTGCTGGGGATACAACAGAGGAAAAAAGACACAGCCATTGTCCTTACTAAATTCTTGGAGAGACAAACAAAACAAAACAACAGGTAAACTTCAAGTAAATCAATAAAGTAATGGCATTTCATGAAGTGTTACAAAGTCAACAAACAAGATATCTTGGAAGTGCATTTTGGAATATGCTTATTGTTATGATTGTTTCAGGTACAACTCATTTCCTTGCCTTTCTTGGGAATATCAAATTTCCTAGTCCTCTCGCACCTAGTTGGGGCCATGTAACTAGTTTCTTGCCAATGGAATATGAGTGGAGGCCATGTATGTCATGGCTTTGTTAAGGCTGTTAGAAACAGATGAACTTTTCCATGTTCTCTTTCTTCCCTTGTCATCCAGATAGAAGCAGAAGATCCAGTGGAGGACTCTAAGGCACTATGGTAGGTATCATAGACTACACCATGGGAGAAGTCTGGAGTACCGAATAGCTTTGTAGAATGCTTCTCACTCATCACCTAATTAGACTATGTAGTGAGTGAGAATTAAATCTTTATTCTGTATAGTCACTCAGATTTTGAAATTCATTGTTACAAGAGTTAGGCTGCTTTGACTTAGAGGAGGATCATAGACTCTCATGGGCCAAGGTCAACATAAGGGTTTGAGACAGTAGTGTAAGTATCTCCAAAAGCATTTATTCCCTCTTGTGAGCTGTCACAAAGAATCTTAATACACAATTCAGAATCACTGTGTAGGTAATTCAATTCTTCACATTGCATGTCCACTGCTCTATCAAGGACATGCCATTAACAACCTTGCCACAGTGAAGAGAACCATTACTTGCCCCAGAGCAAAGCTTAGTAGTTCAGTAAGCCAATTTTCTAAGTGTCTTTTGTCATTCTGATGTATACTTAGTTAATTATTGCTATATACACATTTTATAGTGATTTAATCATTCTTATAACTGCTAAATGGTATCATATGTCAGTTGGAAACTTGAAGCAAAACAAGATGGAAGATTTGACCTTTGTCTTGGTGTGATGACCCATTTGAAATGCTCCAACAGGAACTAGGAAGTGGAGAAAGACATATTCTACCTGTCAATTAATTAAGCTTATGGTTTTTCAGTAGTCTTGGTTCATGACATACAGGCTAATTTAGTCAAGCATTACCAATTAAAGAGAAACATTTGCTGAGACTGGAGCAGAGATAATGTGGTTGCCTTCAAGTTGAACCACACATGTTCTAGAAATAAAGAACCCAGAATATTGCCTCTAATCCACTTTACCTAGCATAGGTGATTTTTGCTAGATGAGAAATAAAGAATAATAATTGTCTTAAGTGCCCA
Organism: Tonatia bakeri; assembly: GCA_004024845.1. NCBI lineage: Eukaryota > Metazoa > Chordata > Mammalia > Chiroptera > Phyllostomidae > Tonatia > Tonatia bakeri. The sequence goes on from PVIA01004913.1 coordinate 55,056, forward strand.
CGTACCTACATGGTATGTTAAAATAAAACTTGGAGATTTTAATAGGTTTAATGACTATTGTTCAATTTAATATTTGAGAATATGGATGGGAGTGATGTGGGCTTAAAGTGAAGAGGGAGGCCATGTGGACTGTACCTGTGAAAAAGTCCCAAACAACATCAAAACTCACAAATTGTTGGTGCATTTGAGGATATAATATTTAGAAACTTTATTTAAAACTCTCAAAATGAACATCTGTAGGGATGTTGAAAAATTGATGAATACAGATATGACTCTGATTTATGCATTAGTTTTCTTGGCAATAAAGGGCTGCTGGGAATGCTCCAGGAATATAGCAAAAGAAAGTCAAGTAATGTGATCTGATTGCAGATGCGAGGGAAAGGACAATACCCAGCAGCCACACTATACAGGATGTGCATGTGTTTAAGCTACAAAGGAGTGGGCCTTTGATAGATTCTTCCAGAAACTTAGCTATAGATGCTTACCAAAAAAAAAAACAAGTCTCTAATGGACTCAGTATACACAGAAGTATAGGTCCTACCTTAGTCATTTCAGGCATCTAAATCAAAGGCAGCAAACTACTGAATAACAGCCTTAATGCTAAAATAAAAGACACTTGTATGAATCTTGGCAAAATCAGTTACAACAATGTGAGCATGGGCATATTACTCAACCTCTCTGAGCTTTACTTTTCTTATCTATGAAATGGGGATAAAAACACCTACTTGGTGAATGTTAAATGACATGATGTATGAACATTTACTTAGTGCAGTGACTAGCACATTGTGAGAGTTCAATAAATGGCAGATGTTAATCATACTGCCTTCCAAAATGAAATGCCTCCACTCTCTCAACCCTCCACTACATTCTCAATACACATGGGACATGCTTGGGTAATTTTGGCAAACAGGCTAAGTAGTAGTATTATTAAGCATATCCAAAAATGTAAGTTATAGCAATATCAAAATATTTTAAGTCAGTGCCAGAAAGGGAAATAGACATGTTAGTAATTATGATACAATAATTTTTTTATTAGTAAATTGCCTTAATTCATGAAAGGTAAACCTGCCATCTTTGGTCTTGAAAAAATCACAGAGGTGATTAAAAATCTCAGAGAATTAATAGAATTATTTAAATTAGATTCCATAATTCTATATTTCACAATTAGGAGAAGTTGCTTATTCAAAACTATGTGTAACAGCATGATTGTGGAATTTCCTTGCTAATAAGGATAAAATATGAATAAACAAATCCATTTTTCTCAGTTCCATGATGCTTATGATACCAATCAACCTCAGTGACACTATTTCATTGATACTAGCTGAAAAAGGAACAAACTTTTATAATTCATGTTTAAATCATGTGGGGGAGTTTAAAAATAATAGCTGTAAAAACCAAACTGCTCTTCTGTTTGTTGTTACTGTATGAACTACTTTTTTGAGTATATTTTATTGATTATGCTGTTACATTTGTCCCGTTTTTTTCTCCCCTTTATTCCCCTCTGCCCTGCTACCCTGCCTTACACCCTCATTCCCAGTCCCCTTAGTTCATGTCTATGGGTCATACATATAAGTTCTTTGGCTTCTCATTTCCTATAATATTCTCAATGTTCCCCTATTTTGTGCCTACTAATTATGTTTCTTATTCCTGTACCTTTTCCCCTATTCTTCCACTTTCTCTCCCTATTGATAACCCTCCATGTGATCTCCATTTCTATGATTTTGTTCCTGTTCTGTAGTTTGCTTACTTTTTGTTTTTGTTTCTTTAGGTTCAGTTATTGATAGTTGTGAGTTTGTTGTCATTTTACTGTTCATATTTTTTATCTTTTTCTTAAATAAGTCCCTTTAAAATTTCATATAATAAGGGCTTGGTGATGATGAACTCGTTGAACTTGACCTTGTCTGGGAAGCACTTTATCTTCTCTTTCATTCTAAATGGTAGCTTCGCTGGATACATTAATCTTGGATGTAATTTCTTGCCTTTCATGACTTGGAATACTTCTTTCGAGCTCCTTCTTGCCTGCAAGGTTTCTTTGGAGAAATCAGCTGATAGTTTCATGGGAACTCTTTTGTAGGTAACTGTCTCCTTTTCTGTTGTTGCTTTTAAGGTTCTCTCCTCTTTTCTAATCTTGGGTAACTTAATTATGATGTGTCTTGGTGTGTTTCTCCTTGGATACAACCTGTTTGGGACTCTCTTTTTGTAATAAAAAGGGGCATTATTTATGCCAGGCCCCAAAGACAAAGAGTTCATAACCACAATATATAAAGAACTCCTATAAATCATTAAGAAGAGGCAATCCTCCCCTCAAAGACTAATGTAGGTGAAGAGGAAATTCAAGGAAAAGAGATGCTGCCAATAAATAGTCTTACTTGAGATTTTAAAAAGCTTTACCTAAAATCATAGAAATGCAAGTGAAAAGAATAAGCTAATTAGTAAAATGAAAAAGATTGATAATACACACACCTAAGAAGAGAGTGGGGGAAATGAACACTTGATATTTGTGGATGTATACATTTTTTGAAGGAGGGCATGGGCAATAATCTACCAACATTTTAAATATGCATATCCTTTGATCTAGCAATTCTCCTTTTAGGAATACATGCTACAGAAACATGTACACATGCTTGCAAAAAATATGTGCACAAGGAAATTTATGGAAGGATTATTTTTATAAAACAAAGGAATTTGAAATAAACATTTAAAATGGGGGCATACATTTAAAAACACTGTACATTCATACTATGAAATGCTGTCAGATGTCAAAAAGAATGAGGCTGGTCCATATATATTGGTATAATAAGATATTTGTGATATATTGCTAACAGAAAGAAAAGTTATAGGAAAATGTATAGCACATACAGGGTGGGGCAAAAGTGGGTTTACAGTTATGAGTATGTGCAACACAAAGTTTATTCTTATTATTTATTAATTATTGTATTATTTTCCACATGAACAACTTTAAACCTACTTTTGCCCCACCTTGTGTATATAAACATATATTTCTACAAATGCATAGGGAAAGTTCTGGCCAGAGATGCACACTAGGGTAGGGGTGTTGGGAGTGGTGCTATGAAAAGAGGGCATTTACTTTTACCCTGAATAGCTGTGAATTATTCAGTACTTTCACATGGAGCTTGCATTACTTTCATAATGAGAGCAATTAAAAAGACAATAGAATATACTAGATGAACAAGAATTGATGCTCATCATTCATTTTCAATGCTTCATTACAACTACTACTATTACTACTACTACTAGAGACAGTCACTTGGAACTTCATTTAGTCAAAATTTTCCACTGTATTCTACAGAATTCCATTTTTTTCTTGAAAATGGTCTAATTTACATTATCTAATAGGACTCCATCCTAATCCCCTTTCACATAAATATCTTAAAAACCAGGTATAAGAAGTGGGCTACTGAACTTTATAGAAAATAATTCGTATTTTACAATTTCTGAATTCAAGTGCACAGGATTCACTTTATTCCCCGCAGGAGCTATGGTCATCTAAAAGTGAATGAAATGTCTAAAAGATGGTAATGAGCTCTGAAAAGTGGAAAGTAGAGCTTCAGAATATAAGAACATTCCTGAAGCTATTTTTTTTCACAGAATAAAGTGAAGTAGAAATTTGGAAATATCAAAGGTGAAGTGGAGGTGAGCAAACAGCTTTGTGCTGTGTGAACCAGTTTAAAGGAAGTCAATATTGGGAGGTGAGATTTACACCTTCACCTTTTTCTCTCTGATGCTGAGTTAATTCTTCACTTTCCAATAAAGACCTCTGCTTCTTTGAACTTCTTGCCTTCTGGCTATGCCACAGTCCCTGGCTCTTCCCATCCCTTACTCTGATTTTGCTCACTATCTCATATTCAGTGAAGACTTTGCTTTCTATCTTTACAGAATTTCCTGCATCTGGAGATTCAGGGTTTGTGTGGATAACACACCCAACTTCAGCCCAGGGGTTTGCAATTTACCTTGCATATTAGAAACATCTGTAAAAGTTTTTTTTTTTTTTAAGTGCATATACCCACCCTAGCTGGTGCGACTCAGTGCATTGAGTGCCAGCCTTCGAACCAGAGCTGTCAGTTAGATTCACAGTCAGGGCACATGCCTGGGTTGTGGGCAAGGTTCTCAGTAGGAGGCGCAAAAGAGGCAAACACAAATTGATGTTTCCCTCTTTTCTCCCTTCTTCCCCTCTCTAAAAATAAATAAATAAAATCTTTAAAAAATAATAAAGTGCATATACCTGAATTGTACCTACTAGGATCCTATTGTACTGATGATTCTGATACACAATCAAAACTATGAATCTCTTATAGCCTTGGATTTTTCTGCAACTACTCTACCTCTGCACTCAACTTCCATGGCTACACTGTTGACATTTTTATTATACTATAATTCTGCACACAGTACCAATATATGTTTTTCCCCCCATACCAAACATTCCTTTGAAATCAGCTTGGTGTGCTACAATTAAATCAATTCTGACACTACCTATCTGGAGATAGCATCATATTCTACAGGTTAAGTGTTCAGTCCCACAAAACTGCCCTCACTTCAGATGCCAGTCACAAGATTGGGCTATCACTTGTGCTTCTGACAGTCTGGCTATAGATCAGAGGTTCCCATCACCCTCTCCTTGGGTTCAATTAATTTGCTAGAACCACTCACAGTACTCAGGAAATCAATTTACTGACCAGATTTCTGGTTTGGTATGAAGCATAATAAAGAATAGGAATCAACAGCCAAATGAAAAGATACATAGAAAAAGGTCCTGAACCCTGGAGCATCTGTCCCTGTGGAGTTTGAGGCTCTGCACAGCTCATGGATGTTTGTGTTCTGGCTCACCAACCTGAAAGCTGTCCGAACTTCATCTTTTCAGGGTTTTATGGAGACTTCATTTCAGAGGCATGATTGATTAAATCATTAGCCATTGGTGATTAGTTCAACCTGCAGGCATCTCCCCTCCCTGAAAATCAGCTGTGGGACTGAACGTTCCAACTCTTAATCATAGCTGGTTCCCCTGGCAACCAGCTCCCACTCCCATTTTTAGGGGATTTCCAAAAGTCGCCTCATTAACATAAACTCAGTTGTTGTGGAAAGGGCCTTGTTATAAATAACAAGCTCTGAACTGAGGACAAAAGACTGAATATAACAAAAGATGCCCTCATTGCTCTTATTGCTTAGGAAATGGTAAAAGTTTGGGGAGTTGTAAGCCAGGAACCTTGGACTGAAGACCAAAATATATATTTATTGTATATCACAATATAACACATACTTTGAACCACATCATCTAAGAAATGTTAAATTCCAAGAATTCATTATCTCATTATAACCTCCAAAGTTTTCACTTCACTCTTTCCCTAATCCCATTCCAGCTGCTCTTTCCTGTAATGAGACATTTATTACCTTGACAATTCCCATTTCCTCCAGTCTATCTGCCCCTTACTAACCTCTTAAAACTCATGTAACCTGTTCCTTCTGCTGTTCCAGTCCAGCAAAACTACAGCCCTCAGGGATTCAAAATTATCTTCATTTCCTGCCATTTCCCAATGCAATTCATTCTCCATACTGCAACCTGGGCATCCTTTTCAAATGCAAATTAAGCACATGACCAAGGTCCCCTCTCTTGCTTGTCTTGCTTAAGGCTTTGTTTTATTTTGCTTTGTTTTTACCTTGAAAATTTTTTACATTTAGAATATCCAGCTGGACTCAGTTTAGATAATCCCAGTTTTGTTAGCAACATCCAAGGCATCATAGTTGGGAGCCAGTTGAACGTATGTCTTCTTCTCTCCATCAGACTTCATCAGGGTGTTGACCTTGGCCATATCAATGTCACAGAGCTTCTTCATAGCCTGTTTGATCTGGTATTGTTGATCTTGACATCCACAATGAATGCAAGTGTGTTGGTGTCTTCTATCTTCTTCATGGCTGACTCAGTTGTAGGGGGAACTTGATGATGACAGCGGTCAAACTTGTTTCTTCTGAGGACACTCTTCTATGGCTATTTAGTCTGCTTTTGGTGCTGCAACATTTATAGCCATCAGAAAGTGGGGGTCATGAAGGTCTTTTTTTGTGGCTGAGGATGCCTTTCAGCACCGTTTTCTTTGCCTTTAAAGCCTTTGCTTTGGCTTCAGCTTTGGGAGAGGCAGAGAATTCCTTCTTCACTTTATCATCTGCTTCATGAAAAGGCACCTTGTATAAGACTTTAAATGGCACTTCATGGTTGTTAGGATATAGTCCAAACTCCATAACATGCCATACATGTGCCAAGACCAGTTATAGGCTCTCTGCTCCTCCTGTTTGACAGACAGCTGTTTCTCCCTGTCCAGTGCCAGCCTCAAACCTGAGACATGAAGGTAAGTGAACAGATTTGGTCACTTTGGGTGCCTGGTCACCAGTACTGCTTTTTATTCTGTCAAAGTGGTTGTCACCATCAGTGATCCCTTCACTGACCTCAACTACATGGTCTACATGCTCTAGTATGATTCTACACATGGCAAGTTCAAAGGCACAATCATGGCTGAGAATGGAAAGCTTGTCATCAATGGAAAGTCCTTCTCCATCTTCCAGGAGCGAGATTCTGCTAACATCAAATAGGGTGATGTTGGTGCTGAATATGCTGTAGAGCCCACCGGTGTCTTTATCACCATGGAGAAGGCTGGGGCTCACTTGAAGGGTGGCGTCAAGAGGTTCATCATCCCTGCCTCTTCTGCAGATGCCCCCATGTTTGTGATGGGTGTGAACAATGACAAATTTGACAACTCCACAAAGGCTGTCAGCAATATTTCCTATACCACCGACTGCTTGGTTCTCTGGCCAAAGTCATCCATGACAAATTTGGCATTGTTGAGGGACTCATGACCTCAGTCCACACAATCATTGCCACCCAGAAAACCCTGTATGGCCCCCCTGGAAAGCTGTGGTGTGATGGCAAAGAGGCTGCCTAGAACATCTTCCCTGCTTCCACTGGTGCTGCCAAGGCTGTGGGTAAGGTCATCCCTGAGCTGAATGAAAAGCTCACTGGTATGGCCTTCTATGTCCCCACCCCCAATGTGTTGGTTGTGGATCTGACCTGCCACCTGGAGAAAGCTGCCAAATATGATGACATCAAGACGGTAGTGATGCAGGCTGCAGAGAGCCCCCTAGAGGGCATCCTGGGCTACACTGAGGACCAGGTTGTCCCCTGCAACTTGAATGGTGACACCCAGTCTTCCATCTTTGATGTCGGGGCTGGCATTGCCCTCAATGACTACTTTGTCAAGCTCATTTTCTGGTATGACAATTAATTTGGTTATAGCAATAGGATGGTGGACCTTATTGTCTACATGGCCTCCAAGGAGTAAGAGCCCACCAGCCCACCGGCCCCAGGAACAGGAAGAGAGGCCCTCAGCTGCTGGTGGAGTCCTTGCCCCAAATAGATCCTCCAACATACTGAGAATCTTCTGACCTTCAGTTTCTATCCTAGACCCTCTGAAGAGGGGAAAGGCTTAGGGAGCCCTACCTTGTCATGCATCATCAATAAAGTTAACTGTACCCAGCCCAAAAATAAAAAATAAAAGACTAGCTATGATTCGTGACCTGAGTATATTTCTGGTCTCATCTCCTACTTCTTCTCTTTACCCACACTCACCATGCTTTCTTATAAGTGTGTCCTCCCTGTCTGGAAAGCCCCCCAGTCCCCATCTGCAAGCCTAACTTCTCTTTATCCTTTAAAGCCTCATCTCAGGAGGTAACTCCTCACTGATTGAGTCTCAAAGGAGACATAATTGAAACTCAATTCTCTTATTTGGGGGGGGCAGTTCTTTAAATTTTAAATTTCTTTTTTTTTAATGTGGTAAGAACACGTAGCATGATATCTACCCTGTTGACAAAGTTTTAAGTGCACAACACAATGTTATTTATGTCTTACAACAGACCCCTAGAACTTATTAATCTTGTATACCTGAAACTTTATACCCATTGAACAACACTTCCTCCCATTCCTGCCAGTCAATCTGCTCTGTTTCTGTGAGTTTGACTATTTTAGATATCTGATGTAAGTACAGTTGTGCAGTATTTGTACTTCTCGGTCTGGCTGATTTCACTTATAAGGTCCTCCATGTTCATCCATGTTGTCATATATGGCAGGATTTCTTTCTTTTTTAAAGGCTGAATAGTATTCTGCTGTACATATTATATTTTCTGGTATATATGTCATATTTTCTTTCAATTCTCTGTGCACTTTGTATAATGCATTTGGTACCAAGACCCAGGATGATATTAAAAGAGTGAGAAATCAAAACAGATGCCTTACCAGTGTATACTGACTATATATCATTCCATTATTAGACCATAAAATACCTTAATATTTAAAGAGTTTTTCTCCTTTCCTGTCTCCTCTTCCCCTGTTTGGCTCTACTCATCAGTAAAACCATAGGCGAGCGAGCTGAGGCAGAATCAGCAAGTGAAACTTTCACTGTGCAATAATAAATACAAGGTAGGGCAAAAGTAGGTTTGCAGTTGTTCATATGGAAAAATAATACAATAATTAGTAAATAATAACACAAGAATAAAGTCTGATTTCACAACAATAAGCCTACTTTTGCCCCACCCTGGAGTAAATAGAAATCTGAGGGCTAAACTTTTTCCATCCTTACACATCACTGCTAACAGGTCTTATCAAACCATGTCCACTTTACTGTCTACACCATCCATCCTGGTGGTCAGTGCCATACATACAACAGTAGGCCCTAGCTTAGTAATCATTTTTTTTTCTAGAAAGATGACTGATAGGAAGAATTTCCTAGACTTACATATAAATAAGTCAAAACACAAGATCAATGTGTTATACAGTGATGAAAAGGAAATTTATGGTATTGAAATATAAATCTAAAATTTGGGACGTGTCTTCCTTTCTCTCCCTTTTGTTATAATTAGTTTCTATACATGTCCGTCATACTTGATGATGTGATTTTTAAAGGGTTTATGCCACATTTATCTCTGTATTCCTGGTGTTTGAGGTTGTACTAGCCACAAAAGAGTTACTTAATAAATGTTTATAGAACTAATAAATTAATGAAAAGATTGATGGACCATTTTTTAGTGGACATGAGCAATTATTTGGTGGAAGAACCAGAAGATAAGGGGGGTGTTATACTGTAATGAGGTCCAGAACTTGGAGTGTTCCTAAATATAGGACAATAGGCCTGGCTGGGGGAAGGGACACATACAGCAGGGCCACTGAGAGTTATCTTGCAAGCCAGCTTCACACATATATTAAAAAATGGTTATTGTCTATATCAATAAAAACAGACTAGTCTCCCAGCCTAAATGGAGCCAGAAGGTATGCATAACTTTGACTCATGATATAACTGGGAGGCAGTTCCCCCTGGTTACAGCACCTGGAGGTGGTTCACTCCACACCATGGGCTGTGCCTGCCTGGATTTACTATGACAGCCCAGTAAGGCTGAAAAGTAGGGGGGTGCAGTGCTGGCAGATGTAGCTGATTATGAGAGGAGTTGGAAATGGGGTTATGGAGGAGGTTCCAGGCTGATATATAAACAAAAGGTGGGCTGCCACAAGAGACAGAAACAATGAGGGACACTTGTGAAACCTTGTGGGGAAGGAAAGGGGTGAAAAGACTCTTGCTGGTGGTCATGAGAAGGTGCCACATGGTTTTGGATTAAGAACTAGAGATCACGGCAGTCACATAGCTGATGGTGCTGAGGACTACAGGAGACCTGCCAGCCGAGTACAGATTACTGGGAGGAACTGGAAGCCTAACCAAGCTAGGAACTTCTATTTCTCTTTCCTGAGATATGGTACCACCCCTGACTGGCCTGACTGGGCAAAGGAGGGAAGGAAGGACTGTGTGTGTTTGTGTGTGTTTTAAGGGACTTAGGGATTTCATTTTCTTAAACTTAAAAAAATATATTTATTTATTAATTTTAGGGAGAGGGGAAGGGAGAGACAAAGGGAGGGAGAGAAACATCAGTGTGTGGTTGCCTCTTGCGTGCCCCCACCTGGGGATCTGTTCCGTACCTCAGGTATGTGCCCTGACTGGGGATTCAATCAGTGACCCTTTGGTTCACAGGCTGGCACTCAATCCACTGAGTCACATCAGCCAGGGTAGGCTTGGGGATTTTAATGGTGACATTCTGCCATTACTCTAAACCTGTATAAGTTTTGAATAAATAGTTCCTTTCCTTTTTACCAAACTCTGGCATTGGGAGCCACAATTCCTAAGGGAAGTGGGCAAAGAACCATAGTACAAAAAGACCCTGGGGAGGGGGCTTGTTTCAGTAACAGTATCTTGGCTCCCCATGGACCAATACTATAACAATACTCCTACTAAGAAAACTATAGCAGTTGGAAGAAGAAATTTAAACGTGAGCTAAAATTCTTTAGTATTGTTATCTCAAGTGTCACAATAAGGGATTCATTCTTTTGTACTATGAAAACTCACTTGTGTGATACCTAGCATATAATCCTAAACCATTTGCATGCTATTCAAAGAATTGTTCTCCATATAGATTGGTTTGCCTGTCCATATGTTTAAAAATTCTATTTAAAGGAACAAATGAATTAGTCAATGACATTGAAACTTGTTTTCAACATTCAGTTTCAGTGAAAGGGGAAACAGCCCATATTCATTTGTATCTTTAGGGAGAGAAGATAGAGGATATTTGATGCATGTCTTGCAAAGAAGAAACTGAATATTAACATTTTCCCTGTTTATCATTGTTTCTCCCTTGCTTACTGTCTGTATTTTAAACATTGTGGCTATTTCTTGCTGATTGTCAGGCTCCAGTTCATTAAGATTACTGCAGTGGTGCCTCTCCTGAGGGTTTCACTAGTATCTTTCACTAGCAGGCACATATCAAGGTACTTCTAAATTACATTTATGCTTACTTCCAAATAATAACAGCTGGATTATCTGACTGTACTGTCTCTCTTAAATAAATAAATAACCCTCAAATCTCTTCAGGAGGAAAGCCCAAATCAGAGCTTCTAAAAATTTTCCAAAATTAAAATAAAGGTTTTTTCCCCTTCATGTTTTGTCTTAAGCAGGGTAAAAATTCTGAATTGAAAATATTGGAAAAATATTAGATATACTCAGCTATGAAGTAAAAACAATTTTATAGTTCTCCATCAATATCTTTTCACCTACAGTGGAGGTCTCTCTTCTCATTGATCAACTTCCATTTATTGTATGGTGTTCTGGGAAAAGCAAAGCCATCTCAAGCCCCACAAGAGTCAAAGAAACCCTGAACTTGTAGATTAAACTTGCAAAAATGCTGCATTGTTGGAGACTATTTGTTTTTCTTCGCTTCTGGTAAATCTTAATTTTCAAATTAAAACAGAACCTGTAAGGACTTTCTGATATCAGCTTGAATTCATAATAGGATACAATCTCCAGCTTCCTTTATCTGACATTCTAACTCATTGTTGTGCTGCTCAAAGCTGCCAGAATTTCTTTTTCAATGGACCACATGAAACTCCTTTGTAAGTGTCAACCAAACCCTTAATCCTCTTTAAATTAGTTAAACAAGTCAGTGTGAGAAGTGGTGTCATGGGAAAGAGTATCATGGACTTGGAACTAAACAGATTTAGGGTGAATTAGTTAGGTTCCCCTCCTTTCTCATCCAAAGGGGAGGGTTGCTTTCTCTTAAAGTTCCTTTCCTCTTCCATGACTGGTAGAGAATCAAAAGCAAAATGTCTTTGATTTTCTCAATCTAGATTTCTTTAGGCAACTTAGCTCAGTCTTGGCTCATGGGCCTGTTCATCTGCATTGTTAGAGGCAAAGAAAGATTTTTAGTGTGTGAGTTTTCCTCCAGAATCAGATTGAAAAAGATAGGAAAAATAGAATAGAACTTTGCATTTACACAAGTACAGAGGAAAAAAGAAGTAGAAATGGTGGGAAAGACATATTTGTGTAAATGTGCCCTTCTTACTTTCAACATTTTGTCTACACACATGTCTGGGTCATACTCATTGGCTTATATTGAACCAAGAAGATCCACGTGCATTACCGTGTTAGAAAGAGAGCAAATCCATGTGAATTGGAGCAATATTTACCTGGAATAAGTACAAGAGGAAGGAGATCCCGGCTTCTTGAGATATAGAATTTTCTACTCCAGAGTCAGTAAACTATGGCTTGCCTGTTTTGAAAGATAAAGTTTTCTCTCTTTTTAAATATTTTATTTATTTCTTTTTAGGGAGAGGGAAAAGAAGGGAGAAATAGAGGGAGAGAAACATTGATGTGTGAGAGAAACATCAATTGGTTGCCTCTTGCATGCCCCCAACCAGGGACCTGGCCTGCAACCCAGCATGTGCCCTGACTGGGAATCAAACCAGTGACCCTTCGCTTCATAGGCTGGTACTCAATCCACTGAGCCACAGAAGCCAGAGGTTTTTAAATTTTTTTTTTCTCTAACAAAATTTTAAAAAGACCCAATTGATTTATTTAACAACAATTTGCTGAATTCCTTTCATGTTATGGGCCAGAGAAATAAAGATGAATGGGAAACAACCCCTACCGTCAAGCAGTTTATGGAGTTTAGTGGGGGAGACAGATAGAGAAATAGATAAATTACAGTGTACCATAATAAATTATAGAACAGATGGTGATGGGAACTGATTAGTACCTCCTCTGGGCCTGGCTTGAGGTACAGAAGGCTGAAAAAAGCCTTTTCTTTACCTGTTTGCAAAAAGTCCATGCTGACAATGTCAAAACATCTGTGGATAAGATTTATGTAGATATCTTTTAGATTTAGTGGAATTAAAGAGAATATCAGTTCCTTCAAAAAGAAAAATTTTGATATGCATGTTACATTGTATACTTATAATTGGATCTAAATTATTTGTCATATAGACTTTAAAATGGGAATACAGAATAAAAAGAAGGAACCTTTTGAGAACCGACAATTTACAGACCTCAGGAGTGTTGTCCTTATTCAAATTCAATTTCATTTAAGAAAGCTTGAAGATGTTAGACTGTTATAGAAATAAAAGAGTCAAGTATTAATCTTTTGGGTTATTATCTTATTCAAGCTGTTGAACCTGTGAAGAGTTTGCAGGACTCTTATTTTAAAACTAAAGATGAAGCAAAAAGTAAAAACGAAAAAAGACAGCAAAATGGCAACTTCTCTTATGATTAATGCTAAAAATGATTATAATTCATTACAACTGCTTATTTATTTTATTGCTTTAAGTCCTTTATGGAAGTAGGATGGGTAGAAATAATAAAATAAAATTTTATTTTTCTTTTGATTCTCTTTGCCTCAGTATGCTATTTGTCCATCACTTTTATATTGGTTTACACAGGCAAAAATTATATTTTAGCTTTGTGGTTGCAGTGTGAAAACAGGGTGTGAGGTGTATCAAAAACTAATTTTGATGTGACAGAACAGTGTGCCACTAAACAAAGTTGTTATGCTTCTTTCTCTTCTGTCTGCCCTATGTGGACCTAACACAAGTGAGGCGATGATTTAAGTGCAGAATTCTTGATATTCCACAAGAAGCCCTACTGAGTAAGAATGCTTTGGCTCCTCATAGGATTATAGAAAACAGGATGAAGGATGACTCTCTTGAAAGGAGAACAGTCAGGGATGCAGAAACCAATCACAACCTCCTAATTCCCTTCAAGACCTTGGGGCACTCTGTTGAAAATTTTAAGTAACATGATAATAAGGCCTTCAATTTTACACAAAATTAAGTATACAAGGAGAAAAAATATAAGTGGAGAAAACTCAATAATTATTTGGGAATTAAGCCCATTAATTGGGTCTATTTATATTCCATTAACATTATCTTTATGTTCATTTTATTTAGATTTCCATTCTGTTTTACTTTTCTATAGGCCTTTGTAGATTAACATATTTCTCTTGGTTTATGTTCAAAATATAGATTTGTCAACATTTTTGTTTTTTTCTTCTGCCTGAAAAATAGTCAAATGAGGACGCTATTATAACTTAGAGTAACCATAAAATTTATCATCCACACCAGGGCACTTCTGAGAATGAAAGGAGGTGCTATTATTAATATAATAAAATAATTATACTTGGCAATCAGTAGTAAAGAGGGTTTATGCCTTTGCAAAATGGAATATATGGTCATCCTGAGTATAAGTCATTGAATTACTATTATTTGGTTGTCATGTGGATTTCATACAATTAATCTGAAAAACATGTGAGGCCATAAACTTAAAAAGCTGCCTAGAATTTATATATGTTCATATCATGGAAATTAGAATAGGGCCCAGAAGCAGCAATTCTGTCCCTTATGACCGAAACAAGATATTAAGAAGGTACTCTGAGGCCCTCCAAAATTAAAAGATATTTTTTTGAGGTCATTACTTCCTTCCCAGCTCTCTTGAGTTTATGTACCTATATTTCACAGGGCTCAGAAAACTTCTATTTTATATTCCCACTATAATTTCCTATGCTCAGGATTTTTTCATATCTCACTTGAACTACAGCAAACACCTTCTAACTAACCTCCCTGCTCTGAATCTTTGTACATGTCAAATCCTTTGTCTATATCAGACAGATTGGTTTATCTGAAATGTAAAGCTGACCATATCATTCTCTTTCTCAAAATCATTTAGTGGCTCCCATTCCCTACAGGACAGCACACAAGGCCTTTTATAAATTCATTTCTGTTTAGTTCTTCAGCATCACTCTGAAGCAATAATACATTGTTTCTATTTCTCCAAACATAACATGTCATCTTTTCCTTTACTCTTATTAATCCTTGAACCTTTATCTGCTTTTAGAAAACAGGTCAAATGATTTTTAGAAGGAAAGATAGTATGTGGATATCTCAATCCATCAATTTTTAAATCATTTTTTACATATATACAACAAAATTTACTTTTTTGTGACTGTTCTATGAGCTTTGAGAAATATATAGCCATAGATAACTGCTCCACTATATTAAAAATATAGAAGAGTTTCATCATTGCTCCCTTTTCCCCTAAATCTCATGCTTGTCACCTTCGTAGTCAGACCTTATCCCTTGGCGACCATTGATCTGTTCCATATATTCTTATAGTTCTGCCTTTTCTAGAATAACATATAAATGAAATAATATATTATATGTGTATCACTCAGAACAATGGATTTGAGACTCATCTAATTTGTGGCAGGTTTAATAAGTTCATTCCTTTTAAATGTGGAGTAGTGTTCCATTTTATGATGTACCACAGTGTATTTAGCCATTCTTCTGGTGAGGGACTTTGAGTTATTTTCAACTGTGGATAATCATAAAAAAAGCTACTATGAACATTACCTTATAGGTTTTATTGTGAACATAGGTTTTCATTCCACTTGGACATAAGGCCAAGAGTTAGATAGCTCTAATGTATAGTGAGTGTATGTTTGTAAAGAAACTGTCAAACTGTGTTCTAATGTGGTTGCACTGTTTTACATTTCCATCAACAATGTATGAGGATTTCAGTTCCTTCACATCTTCACCAGCATTTGGTATGATAAGTCTTTGAACATTAGTATGTAGAGATAGTTCATTGTGGTTATAGCTTGAATTTTCATAATGACTAATTATGTCCAGCATCTTTTCATATGCTTTTATGTGTATTTTTGGTAAAGTGTCTTCTCAAATATTTTGCTCATTTCTTTGTTGGATTTTTGGTTTTATAATTGTTAAATTTTGAGAATTCTTTATATATTTTAATAAAGTCCATTTATCAGAAACACAATCTTTAAACATTTTTTTCCATTTTGTGATTTGCTTTTGATTCTATTAAGAGTACTTTTTGCAGAGGAAATACTTTAAATTTTAATTAAGTCCAGTTTATATTTTTTTCTTTTGTGAATAGTGCTTTCGCTGTCATATCTAGAAGTTTTTTTGCCTAACCAAAGTTGTATTCATTTGCTAAGGCTGCCATGACAAAATATCACATACTAAGTGGCTTAAATAACAAATTGATTTTCTCACAGCTCTGTAGGCTAGAAGTCCAAATGAAAATTTATCTCTTCCAAGGCCTTTCTCCTTGGCTTGCAGATGGTGCTGCCTCACTGCCCTCACATGTTCTTTCTCTTGTAAGGACTCCCGTCATATTTGATTAGGGCACACTCAGATGACCTCATTTTATCTTCATTTCTTCTTTAAAGATGTTACCTCCAAATACAGTCACATTTTGAGGTGCTGAGGATTAGGGCTTCAACATATGTTTTGAGTGCTGGGGATGGATAATTTATCTCGTAATACAAGGTCACAAACATTTTCTTCTATGCTTTCTGCTAAATATAAATGATTTGAATAGAGGGAACTGTAAAGTTATTTGGTAAGAACAGACACTATTTTGTTCAGTGTTGTACTGTCAATTTTTTGACATCTTAAATTACTTACCAAATTTGTTGAATGAATGAGAATTGCATTCATTATTCTATCCATGTGCCTTGAACCTCAAAGAATAATTGTAGCTGTCTTGCTGAAGGATCAGTAAGATACTTATCAGATCCAAATCATTCCCTAAAAACTTACTATTAACCATTCAAAATTGCCCAGATAATAATATCTACTAAAGACAAAAATGAAACTACTCTATGACTCAGCATATGTTCACCAAATGACCTATATAAAAACATTCATAGTAATAGCATTCATAAAAAAGAAAACTGGATGCATCTAAAATGACCATCAACAGTAAATTTAATACATTCTGACATATTGAACCAATGGAATATTATATAACAATGATAATGAACATATTACTTAGAAATGTAACTACATGAATATGTCACAATAAAAATATTGAACAAGAGATACTAAACAAAATAATACATACTTTATTACCTTATTTATATAAACATCAAAAACAGGCACAACTTACCAGAACGCTTGACAGCAGTTATCTTTAAGGAAGAGGGAATTAGGAAGAGATAGGAGGGGACCTTTGTGAAGTTAGTAATATTCTACTTATTTGTGCACACAGGTAGGTTCACTTTGTAAAATATCATGACTTATAATTTGTACTTACTTAAAAAATTACTACATGTGGACATGGTCTTATTTCTGCATGAAATATAGGAAATCTTAGGAATGTATTTTACTGAGATTTATTGAAAAATACAACATAAAATGAAGATGATTTTTCTATTTAAAAGTATTAGCTATTCCCTTTCCTCTTCTAACTTTTCTTTACATGGCTTCATTATTGAAATTCTTTGGCCTTGCGGAGAAAATGTCTGAGAAAGAAACAACACAAAAGGGAAACCTCTTTTTTGCAAAAGTGTTGAGGAAACAGTAGAATCAGGAAAAGCTTATATGGTCTTATACTTTGAGTTTCCATAGTATGGTTACAAATGGCAATTCTGGTTCTTTCACAAAGTTGAATTTGTCGTACCAGCTGCCTTTTTTATTAGTAGTCAAAACATTCAACTATGTGCTTGTTCACTGTTGGTCTATTGTAACCTACACTTAATTTTTAATAATACAGACACATTTTTTTGTGAAGAGGTACTAAGTATTACGTATCTGCAATGTTAAAGAATGATATTTAGAACTACCACTTAACCAGAGAGGTGACACTTGCTTATTTATTTCATGGCACTCTTAGAAACAAATGAAATGAAAACTTTGAAAAGCAGAATTGTTGAATATCAAAGATGCTGTGTGTGTTTACAAGTCTGTGCACATGTACATGTGTTTTGAAAAAAATAAATACATTAAAATTAATGCCTGTTCTAAAAGTACTTCACTTTGATATATACATCTAGAGCTATTAAATTAAATTAAAATATTTTCTCAATTGGCTTTGTAAATTAACCCACAGTTTTATAAGAAAGAAAAATATAAAAGATCAATCTCTACTAAGGAAATCATCTTTTTAACCAATTTTTACCATTTTTCCTTTTTAAAAATATATTTTATTGATTATGCTACTACAGTTTTCCCATTTCCCCCCTTTATTCCCTTCTGTCCTGCACCCCATCCCATCTTCATCCCCCTCTCCCTTAGTTCATGTCCATGGGTCATACATACAAGTTCTTTGGCTTCTCCATTTCCTATACCATTCTTAACCTCCTGCTGTCTATTTTGTACTTACTATTTATGCTTCTTATTTCCTGTACCCTCTCCCCTATTCTCCCCCTCCCCACTAAAAACCCTGCATTAATCTCCATTTCTGTGATTCTGTTCCTATTCTAGTTGTTTGCTTAGTTTTTGCTTTTTTAGGTTGAGTTGTTGATAGTTGTGAGTTTGTTGTCATTTTACTGTTCATAATTTTTATCTTCTTATTTTTAGGTAAGTCTCTTTAACATTTCATATAGTAAGGGCTTGGTGATGATGAAATCCTTTAACTTTACCTTATCTGGGAGGCAATTTATCTGCCCTTCCATTATAAATGATAGCTTTGTTGGATAGAGTCATCTTGGATGTAGGTCCTTGCCTTTTATGACTTGGAATACTTTCTTCCAACCCCTTCTAGCCTGCAAGGTCTCTTTTGAGAAATCAGCTGACAGTCTTATGCGAACTCCTCTGTAGGTAACTGTCTCCTTTGCTCTTGCTGCTTTTAAGATTATCTCCTTATCTTTAATCTTGGGTAATATAATTATGATGTGCCTTGGTGTGTGATGTCTTAGGTCCCACTTCTTTGGGACTCTCTGAGCTTCCTGGAATTCCTGGAAATCTATTTCCTTTTTCAGATTAGGGAAGTTCTCTTTCACTAATTTTTCAAATAAGTTTTCAATTTCTTGCTCTTCCTCTTCTCCTTCTGGCACCCCTATGATTCAGATGTTGGAATGTTTAAATTTGTCCCATAGGTTTCTAAGCCTCTTCTCACTTTTTTGAATTCTTGTTTCTTCATTCTGTTCTGGTTGAATGTTCATTTCTTCCTTCTGGTCCAAACCATTGATTTGAGTCCTGGTTTCCTTCCCAGCATTGTTGGTTCCCTTTACTTCACTTTGCATAGCCTTTACTTTTTCCTCTATTTTGCAAGCATAGTCAACCATTTCTGTGAGCATCTTGATTACCAATGTTTTGAACTGTGCATCTGATAGGTTGTCTATCTCTTCATCACTTAGTTCTAGTTTTGGAGCTTTGATGTGTGCTTTCATTTGAGCCTTTTTTTTTGGGGGGGTGTCTGGGTGAGCCTGTTGCATAGTAATGGGTGGAGCCTTAGGTATTTACCAGTGCAGGGCAACCCATGCTATTGGGTTGTGATGCTGTATGTGGGGGAGGGGTCCAAAAGGGAACAATGGTACTTTCTGGGCTCTCAGCTGGCTTTCAGTCACTTCCTCTGTTATCCACAAGCAAATTGGGCCCTTCTGGTTCTGTTTCTTGAGTGGGCGGGTTTGTGTAGTTCTAAGACACTGTGGGTCTCTCCAACAAACTGTCCTGCGAGTTTCTTCTATTGCCAAAACCTCCACAGTTTTTTTTTTTCAGTTGGAGTTTTTGAGGCTTTATTTCCCTGCACTGGAACCCTGGGTTGCACAGCCTGTCTCACTTCCCAGTTGTTCCTCCCAGTTTATACGCACGCAAATATGGGACCACTGGCTACTCCAGCCGCCACCTTGTCCAGTCCATGAGCCACTGCCTTGCCATGATTCCTCTCTGCCCTGGCTTCCCATCTCTGCCTCTCCTATAAGTCTGGATGAATGCTTCTTATTTAACTCCTTGGTTGTTGGACTTCCATATAGTTTTATTTTCTGGCAGTTATGCTTAATTTTTGTTTTTAAATTTGTTGTTGTCCTTGTTTTGGTTGTGCAAGAAGGCAAAGTGTCTATCTACACCTCCATCTTGGCTGGAAGTCTTTTTAACTTATTTTAAGTGGAATATTACATTGATATGTAGTCTCTGTGCAGAGAGCAAAAATTGGTAGAATTCAGTTAAGTTACTGTATTTCAAATGAGCTAATAAGCTGTTGAATCATATAATTGCTTCTTGGTATACACAGTGCGATTAACAAATCATATTTTAATTGAATGAACAATCAATCCTTTTTTCATAAGATAGGAGATCTCTGCATTCTTAATATCCATTAGATTGTCTTTGGGATGATCTAATCAATAGTGTAGCAATTTACTATTTCTGTGGCTGTCAGGGGAAAAATCAAACATAGACTTGACATTCCGTGCATGTGACACCAATAAGTGAAAATGGGAGAGAAAAGTTCAATTTTTAATTTTGCTATCAAAATTCCTAATGACTACACTGAGCCCACAGATTCCTTTTAGATTTTTTTACAGTACTGTTTTATTAAAATACTTCCCTTGATGATAGAAAAGTGAAATGGTTATGTGAAACCCTGTGCCATTAATACTTATGAAATCTAGAATATATATACTCCCAGCATTCTAAAGTACTGGATGGAAGTCGTCAAAGAGCAGACAGACATAAGAATGTTTATTCTTGCAAAACTGCAATCAGAAGAGGGAGAATTACAGGCTTTTTTGCTTTCTTCCCTAAAAATTCTTCCTAACACCATGGTTATAGAAGGAAAAATTCACAAGACTATTATAGCAGAGAAGAATTCAACAGTGGAAAAGCAGCTGTAAATAAAGTGGAAAATTTAGGAAGCAAGATAATTGCTGAACTGTGTAAGTGTGTGTGTGTGTGTGTGTGTGTGTGTGTGTGTAGACATTACAACACCTGCTGAGAAAATAGTGAGGGTATAGAGAGGAATCTGTCCTCAAAAAATAGCTGGGTTATGTGCACTAAGTTACCAATTCACTGCTTTTCAAAAAATCTAAGTGTGTTCTTCCACTTGTCCCAGTGGGCAGAAAACTGAAATGCTACTGGCCTGAGGTATCAGAGAACAGAGCCTAATGCTGGTAGATAAATTTAGGTCAAAATCTCATAAGAAAAAGACCTACAGAGAAGGTGAGTTCCAATAATTGAATATAATAAGTGCACAAATCCTCGGATGACCCCCAAAATAAGCAGGTGCAGGCAATACTCCCAAGAAGCCAGGGTAAAAACAGCAGCAGCAAGAAGCCATAGGAACTGAGCAAATGTATCAGGTTTATACACCATGGGAGAGACAGAGTTTACATTTTTTTAAAGATTTTATTTATTTATTTTTAGAGAGGGAAGGGAGGGAGAAAGAGAGAGAGAGAGAGAAACATCAATGTGCGGTTGCTGGGGGCCGTGGCCTACAACCCAGGCATGTGCCCTGACTGGGAATCGAACCTGCGATGCTTTGGTTCGCAGCCCGCGCTCAATCCACTGAGCTATGCCAGCCAGGTGACAGAGTTTACATTTTGAAACCTTGCAAGTTAACTTCCTATTAAAACAGTGTAAACTGTTCAGAGTACAACACAATACTGAATTGTCATGTACTATCTGAAATGTCTAATTAAATTTATAGATGTGCAAAGAAACAGGAAAGTGTACCTCATATTCAGAAGCCATGCAACCAATAGAAAATACTTCATAATATTAAATGCTTAATATTTAAGAATATTAACTGACAAGGCTTCAAAGGTACTGTTATAAACATATTTGAAGAATTAAAAGAGAAATAGAATTGATGAGTGAACAGAGTAAGAATCCCAAAAGAGAAATAAAAACTATTTAAAAATGCAAATTCAAGAATGGAATTTTAATTAAGAACACATAATTTTGCAAATAAAAATGCTAAAGAATCCACAAAATACAATAATGGAAATAAAAATTGCTAGATAGGCTTGGTAACAGGTAAAAGATAGCAAAAACAAAAGTAGTGAATTTGATGATAGATCAGTTAGAATTTTACAAATCAAAGGAGAGAGAAAAAGTTAAAGAAAAATTAATAGAGACTCAGAGACTTGTGGGAAAAACTCTAAAAGAAGAGGAGAAAGAGAAAGGGGAAAATATAAGAAATAATTGCCCAAACCTTTTTCATGTGGTTAAAAAATAACTTTCATTCCCATGAAATTCTGAAAGTCAGTAAGAAAAACAAAAAGAAACTACACTTAGGCATCTTCAATACTCAGATTGCTTAAAGTCAAAGATGAAGTGATAATCTTTGTGTTAGAGAAAATCGATACATTAGACATAGCTGAACGCAAACATGATTGTGATTTCCTTATAGACAGAGACATTGAAATAACATATTAAAATTGCTAGAAGTAGAAAAACAAATAGAGTAAAAACAACAAAAATAAAAAAAAGTATTGGCCAACAATTCTATATTCAGCAAAATAAGAAAAATTGAGGCAAAATAAAATTGAGGCAAAATTATATATTATTGTCTTGCAAGATATATGATTTTGCCTTTGAAAAATTAAGGCAAAATAAATACATTTTCAGGTACACAAAAAGTGACAGAATTAGTTGCCAGCATACCTACACTATAAGTAATACTAACAGAAATTATTTAGGCTGAAAGGAAATGTCAAACAGAGGGCAGCTCCAAAGTTTAGGCTTGAAAAGAAGTTCAAAACTATGTATACAATTATTTTCCTTCTTTTAAAGTGTTTCAAAGCCATATGACTACTTGAAGCAAAATGTATAAAAATGTATTGGATTTATAAAGTTTACAAATTATATATATAGTCTTTTCAGAAGGTATCCAGCCACATAATATAAAAAATAGAGACATTTATTGAAGAAGATGCAAGATACAGAAAAAATTTTACATAGGACAATGATGCCTCAGTTCCCTTCAAAGTAGGCACTTTGGGACCTCCTCACACTGTTCTCCCAATCACCATCAGCGGCTCCATTGTATTTTCCTGAATCTCATCAATAGTTTGAAATTACTTCTTTTCAAAGGTGATTTCAGTTTTGGGAAAAGCCAGAAGTCACAGGTTGTCAAATCTGGGCTGTAGAGTTGCTGAGTCACCTGGGTGATTTGATGTTTCACCAAAAACTGCATGAGATCTGCATGGGGGAATGTTCAAGCCTAATGCAAAATTTGAAAATTTGATGCAGACTTGTTGCTCTACTTGCTCAGTCATTTTGAATGTGATAACTACATAGTACACATGCTCACTCAACAGTGCCTACTACCTCCACTGAACAAGTATAGTGAAGTTGCCATTGTTCATACATGTGCATTCTAGTCCACTGTCCTCGGATGCCAGGTTACATAGATGTCACATAAACTGTTCTTGTTATATTAACAATGGCTGGACTTTTTCCAGACAGTCTGTAAAAAATATATTTATTTTTATATTTATTTATTTATATTTAATTGTATGAAATATATCTATACTATTACACTAAGTATGTGGGATAATTATTAGTAATATATTATTGTAAGGTTGATATATTTTACTAGAGGTAATTCAACATTCACTCTCAGGAGATTGTGATAAGGTAAGATGCAAAATGTGATCTCCAGAGCAACTGCTAAAAAGATTGTGCAGAATTATATGTCTTGCAAGGCAATGAAAGAATTAAAATAGGATGAAAATTTATTAGCCAAAATCATGCATGAAAAGTAAGAATGAAAATCAGGTATAACTAATTGAAAAACATAATAAACTGGAAGACTTAAATACTACCATATCAATAACTAGTTTAAATGTAAATGGATTAAACATTTCTGTTAAAAAAGGAGAAATTGTGAGGATACAAGAAAAAACTATACATTATCTACAAGAACTACACATTTAATATAAAGATGTAAATAGGTTGAAAATTAAAGGATGAAATTGGCATACAGTGCAAAGTAGTAAGCATAAGAAAACATATGAGATTTAATTCGTAATTCAAAAATATTCTCACATGAAAAATCCAGGAGCAGATTGCTTTACTGATGAATTTTAACCTATTGTTTAAGAATTAAGATCAGTTTTTCAAAAACTAGAAGAGGAACAAAAATTCCTAACTCTCTTTAAGATGCCAATATTTCCCTGATATCAAAGCTATCCTTAATGAAATACTAGCAAACAGTATCTAGCATTATATAAAAAGATTATACATCATCATCAAGTGGGGTTTATTCCAGGCTGCAATGGTAGTTAAACATGTGAAAAGCAATTCATATAATACACCATATTAATAGAAAAAAAGGACAAAAACCACATCAGCATCTCAGTAGATGTTGGAAAACATTTGACAAAAATCCAGCACCCTATCATGATTCAACACTGAGGAATAGAAAGGAATTTTTTCCACCTGATAAAGGACATTTGAAAATCTCACAGATAACATCATACTTAATGGTGAAAGATTGAATTTTTACCCACTAAAATCAGGAAGATGTCAAGGATGTCCATCCTCACTACTTCTGTTCAATATTGTATTGGAGTTCCTAGCCAGATAAATTCAGCAAGAAAGAGAAGTAAAATATATCCCAATTGGAAAGAAAACATTAAAACTACATGTGTTTTTAAGAAGACAGAATTTTTCATGTAAAAATGCTTAGGAACCCACAAAAATATATTGGAGTTAATGAGTTCAGTAAGGTTGCATGATACAAGATCAATATACAAAAATCAACTATATTTTTGTCCACTAGCAATAAAAAGTCTGAAAATAAAATTAAGAATATAATTCCATTTTAAAATAACATTAGAAATAACAATAAAAAGTGGTTTAAAATTTGCATGTGGAAAACTAAAAAAACATCATTAAAATCAATTTAAGAAGATATAAATTAATGGAGATACATTATTAATGGATTGGAATATTTAATATTCTTAACTTGGCAATACTATCTAAATCCACAGAGTCAATGCAATCTCTCTCAAAATTCCAGCTATGTGTTGTTGGAGACATTGACATCCATATACTAAAACTTATTTGGAATTGTAAGAAATCCAAAATAGCCAAAACAATAAAGTAGGAGAAATCACAATTCTTTATTTTAAAACTTACTGCACAGCTACAATAACCAACACTGTGTGGCACTAGCATAAAAATAGGCATACAAGCCCTGGCTGGTGTAGCTCAGTGGATTGAGCGCGGGCTGCGAACCAGGCATCGCAGGTTCGATTCCCAGTCAGGGCACATGCCTAGGTTGCAGGCCGTGTCCCCCAGCAACCGCACATTGATGTTTCTCTCTCTCTCTCTCCCTTTCCCTTCCCTCTCTAAAAATAAATAAATAAAAATCTTTAAAAAAAAATAGGCATACAAATCAGTAGGATATAATTGAGATTCTAGAAGTAAATCCTCACATATACTGTCAAATAATTTTCAACAAGTGGGCCAAGACGATTTTGTTAAGAAATAGCCTTTTCAAGAAATGGTGCCGGATCAACAGGATAGCTTTGTGTAAAGGGAAAACAAAATTCAAATACAAAAACTCATCATCCTACACATCATATACAAAAATTTAACATAGATTAATAACCCAAATGTAAAAACTAACACTATAAATGACTCTAAATATACATGTAACTCTTTGTGGCTTTGGTTTAGACAATGCTTTCTTAAATATAATGTGAAAAGCATAAGCAATGAAAGAAAACAGATGAATCAGATTTTTTAAAAAAATTTATGTTCTAGAGATAACTAATAAGAAAGTGAGAAGACATTCCCTTCATGACAGCGTGGAAGGATCTGGAGAGCATTATGCTAAGTGAAATGGCCAGGCAGTGAAAGACAAATACCATATGATCTCACGTATAAGTGGAACCTAATCAACAAAACAAACAAGGAAGTAAAATAGAACCAGAGGCATGGAAATAAAGAACAAACTGACAGTGACCGGGGGGAGGGGCATAATAGGGGAAAGAAGGGGAAGGGTTATCAAGCAACATGTATAGAGGACACGTGGACAAAGCCAAAGAGGATAGGATTGAGGGTGGGAGGTGGGGATGTGTGGGGCATGGGGGAGTGGTGGGGGGAAAATGGAGACAACTGTACTTGAACAACAATAAAAAAAAGGTGAGAAGACAATTCATAGAATGAGAGAATATATTTACAAATCATATATTGTATAAGACTCTAATAATCATCATATAGAGAGAGCTCTGACAATTCAAAAATATGCAAGCTACAAACCCAATTTGAAAAATGGCAAAGAAGTTGATAAGTGGAAACATATATAGTGTCCATGGGCTGGAAGAAATAACATCATGAAAATGTCCATACTATCCAAAGTAATCTATAGATTCAACTCAATTCCTATTAAAATTCCAATGGCATATTTCATGGATATAATAAATATTTCAAAATGTATATGAAACCAAAAAAGGCCACAATTAGCCTCAGAAATATTGAGAAAAAAGAACAAAGCAGGAGGGGTCACAATACATGATATCAAACTATACTACAAGGCCACAGTAATCAAAATATTCTGGTACTGGCATAAGAACAGACACATACATCAATGGAACAGAACAGAGAAGTCATAAATAAGCTGAAGTCTCTATGGTCAATTAATATTAGACAAAGGGGACATGGGCATACAATGAAGTAAAAATAACATCTTCAATAAATGATATTGGGAGAACTGGCCAGGTACGAGGAAAAAATGAAACTAGACCACCAACTTACACCATATACCATAATAAATGCAAAGTGGATAAAAAAACTTAAAAGTAAGCCATGACACCATAAATGTCCTAGAGGAAAACATAGGCAGTAACATTTTGGATCCCATGTAGCAATAGTTTTGCTGCTATATCTCATAGGGCAAAGGAAATAAGGGGATAAAATGGGATACATCCAATTAAAAAGCTTCTGCATGGCTAAAAAAACAACCATCAAAATAAAAAGGGAACACACCATATGGAAGAACATATACCCAATGATACATCAGACAAAGATTTGATGTCCAAAATATATATAGAACTCATATAACTCAACACCAGGAAGATAAACAATCCAATTAAAAAAGGAGCAAAGGAGCTGAATAGACACCTGTCCAAGAAGGTGGACCTTAGACATATGAAAGGATGTTCAGCATCACTAGCCATCAGAGAGATCCAAACTAAAACCACAATGAGATACCACTTCACACCAGTCAGAATGACCACCATAAATAAATCAACAAACTACAAGTGCTGGAGAGGTTGTGGAGAAAAGGTAAGTAATCCTTGCATACTGTTGGTGGGAACACAGACTGGTGCAGGCACAATGGAAAAGGGTATGGAATTTCCTCAAAAAACTAAAAATGGCACTGCCTTTTAAATTAGCAATTCTACTGCTGGGAATAAGCCCTAAGAATCCCAAATCACTACATCAAAAAACTTATGAATCCCTATGTTTATAGCAGTGCTATATACAATAACCAAATTGTGTAAACAGCCTAAGTGCCCATCAGTAAGTGAGTGGATCAAAAACCTGTGGTACCTTTACACAATGGAATACTATGAAGTAGAAAAAAGGAAGAACTCCTACCTTTTGCAACAGCATGGATGGAACTAGACAATATTATGCTAAGTGAAATAAGTCAGTGGGTGAAAGACAAATACTATGCTCTCACCTATAAGAAGAACTTAACAAACAAGATAAACTCATGAACAAAATAGACCACAGGCATGGAAACATGGAACAGATTGACAGGGGGCAGAGGGGAGGGATATGTGGAGGATGGTAATGGTGGAAAAAAGGGGAAGGCACTTGTCAAAAAACATGTATGAATGACCCACGCATATGGACAACAGTGTAGGAATTGTCTGTGGGAGCAAGGGATGGAATGGGTGGAGGGGGAAAAGGGAGGAACATTAGGAAAATTGTAATAGAATAACAATAAAAATTATTTATGGCATTTCGGTACTCTAAGAAAAAGAAGTTGAGTAAACATGTCTCCAAAGAAGATATACAAAGGGCCAACATAGCCCATGAATAGATGTTCAACAGCATTAGTCATTAAGGAGATGCAAATCAAAACCACAATGATATAGTACCACTTCACACCTATTAGAATAACTACAAAAAAGGGTAAGCAATAGAAATGTGGCAAGGATGTAAATAATTGGAACCCTGACCAATTACTGGTGTAAATTTAAAATGATGCAGCTACTTTTAAAAATAAGTTGGCAAGAATGTATATTTTGCTCCTTTAAGGGAACATTTTCAAAGATAGACCACATGATAGAATGCAAAACAAGTCTCAAGAAATTCAAGAAAATTGAAATCATATCAAACATTTTCTTGGATCACAAGGGACTGAAACTAAAAACCAGCCTCAAGGAAAAACTCAAAAACATTAGACACATGGTGATTTAATAACATGTTTTATTTTTTATATTAAGGTTTTTATTAATATTTTTATTCAATATGCTATTACAGTTTTCCCAATTTTCCCCCTCTATGCCCCCTCCGCCCTGCCCCACCAACTCTCCAGCATTCTCCTGCCTTATTTCATGTCCTTGCATTGTACATATAAGTTCTTTGAGCCCTCTGTTTCCCATACCATTTTTTATTTTGTCCCATCTACCTTAAGTCTATCACCATACTTCTTCCCTGTACCTTTTCCCCCTATTCTTCCCTTCCCCCTCCCCACTGAAATCTCTTCATGTGATGTCCATTTCTCTGACCCTGTTCCTGTTCTAGTTGCTTAGTTTTTGCTTTCATTGTTTTTCTTTTCTTTTAGGTTTATTTGTTGATAGTTGTGAGTTTGTTGTCATTTTACTGTTCATATTTTTTTTATCTTCTTCTTCTTAGATAAGTCCCCTTAACATTTCATATATTAATGACTTGGTGATGATGAACTCCTTTTATGTGACCTTATCTGGGAAACACTTTATCTGCCCTTCCATTCTAAATGAAAGCTTTGCTGGATAGAGTAATCTTGGATATAAGTCCTGGCCTTTCATGACTTCAAATACTTCTTTTCAGCCTCTTCTTGCCTGCAAGATTTCTTTTGAGAAATTAGCTGATAACCTAATGGGCCCTCCTTTGTAGATAACTGTCTCCTTTCCTCTTGCTTCTTTTAGGATTTTCTCTTTATCTTTAATCTTGGGTAATTTAATGATGATGCGCCTTGTTGTGTGACTTTCTGGGCTTCCTGGACTTCCTGGAAGTCTATTTCCCTCTCCAGATTGGGGAAATTTTCCTTCATTATTTATCCAAATAAGTTTTTAATTGCTTGGTCTTTCTCTTCTCCTTCTGGCACCCTATAATTCAGATATTGGAATGTTTTAGGTTGTCCCAGAAGTTTGTAAGATTCTCTTCATTTTTTCAAATTCTTATTTCTTGATTTTGATGGATGCTTATTTTTCCCTTTTGTTCCAAATCGTTGCTTTAAGACCTGGTTTCCTTCCTGTCACTGTTGGTTCCCTGAACATTCTCCCTTTATTTCACTTTGGGTATCCTTCATTTTTTTTTTCATTTTTCGACCAAGCTCAATCAGATCTGTGAGCATTTTGATTACCCAGGCTTTAAATTCTCCATCAGATAGGTTGGCAATCTTCTTCTCACTTAGCTCTCTTTCTGAAGCTTTACTCTGTTCTTTCATTTGGGCCATATTTCTTTGTCTTGGCACAGCTGATAGGTTGTAGGGGGTGGGGCCTTAGGTATTCAATTGAGTAGGGCAACCCTCTTTGCTGCACTGCAGCGCTGCCTGTTGGAGAGTGGCCAGAGAGGGTACAGTGTGGCTTGCCTGCTCATCTCTAGTACCCTTTTCAATGGAATGTGATGTGAGACTGGGAGCTTCTCCTACCACCACAACCACCATAGCCCGCAGATACCTCTGAGTCCCGTTAAGTCAGCCCCTACCATGCAGGCCACTGAGCTCAGCAGCCAGTCCCACCCCCAAGGTCCACGCTTCCCCTTGGTTTTTCTGAGTTGCCCGCGTGGTCCGCCGCCTTACCAGTCTGGTTTTTCTGGTTAATTTTTTTTTAAATTCCTTTGTTATTGGAGGTCCATGCAGTTTGATTTTCTGGTGCTTTTTGTTGTTTATTGATTTCAGATTCATTGTTATCCTCCTTTTGGTTGTGCAAGGAGGTGAAAGGTCTCTACCTATGCCCCCATCTTGGCCAGAACTCTAATTATATTATAATAATAACATGTTTTTAAACAATGAATGGCTAACCAATGAGATCAAGGAAGACATCAAAAAGTTTCTAGAAAAAAATGAAAATAAACACACAACAACTAAAAACCTCTGGGACACAGTGAAGACAGTCCTAAGAGGGAAGTTCACAGTGATACAGGCCAACCTAAAAAAGATAGAAACCTTTCAAATAAATGACCTAAACCAATATCTACAAAAACTAGAGGAACAACAACAACAAACACACAGCAAGAAGAAGTAGAGAAATAATCAAGACCAGAGGAGAATGAAATGGCATAGAGACTAATATAACAATCCAAAGGATCAATAAGTCCAGGAGCTGATTCTTTGGAAAGTAAACAAAATTGACAAGCTTCTAACCAGATTCATCAAGAAAAAAAGATGACCTAAAACAAATAAAATTAGAAATGAAAGAGGCAAAATTACAACTGATAACACAGATAAAAAGAATAATAAGAAATTACTACAAACAAATATATGCCAAGAAATTTCAAAACCCAAGTGAAACTTAAAAATTTCTAGAAATATATATTCCTCCAAAATGGAGTCAAGAAGAAACAGAAAGTGTGAATAGACTGAAATCAGCTAGTGAAATTGAAGCAATGATAAAAAAATTCCCGGCACACAAAAGCCCTGGGCCAGACATATTCACAACAGAATTTGACCCAAACACGCAGAGAAGAGCTAACCCCAATTCTTCTCAAAATATTGAAAAACTCCAGAGATAGGGAGGAAGATGGTGGTGTTGTTGGAGGAATCGTAGTCCCCTTCCCCAGGGCACGGGAGAGAATCTGGCCAATCTGAGGAGGAACAGAGCAAGGGGCTACCGATATCGCAACTTTTATGAAATAGGACATCAAATATTATAGCAGACATTGAAAAAAAACAGATGGTAAGGAGACTGCTGCAGGATAATAAGGGCCCAGGGATCAGCATGTGGATCAGGGAGGTTGCAGCCCCCAAACCCAGTGCTCCTGGGCTAGTTTCAGGGCACCCAGAACAGTGGAGTCACCACTCCCTCCCTGGACATCAAGGATTGAGGGGCAGAGAGGGAGGCCTTGTTTCTTGAAGGTGCAGTGAAGGGAGTGAGGAACAAGAGACAGTTGCGCAGGGGCTGCAGGCACCCATGCACAGCCAGGGGGAGAGTGAGTGCCCCAGACTGCGTGACCAAGGGTGGCATTGCTGTGAGCCCACGCCCACAACCTGGTGAGTGTGTGGTTTTGTGAAAGACACAGACCCCACAGCCCTGAACAAGGGAAGGACACGGGGGAGGCGGAGAGGTGGGTGCTTCACACGCTAAGGTAGAACCTGTGGTGGTGAAGTTGGGTGAGGGGTGCGACCCCTTGCGATTTCCAGAGCTTATACCCTGAACCCTAACTAGCAATCGGTTCTGGGGAGAACGGGTGGCTAGCCCTGGGGACAGTAGCCCAGAGATTGTCTGAGTTCTGACTGGGAAGGGTGAAAATCATTTCAATCACCCCTCAGCCTGCTGAAACAAGCAAGACCACAAAAACTGGTTTGGCCAGTTAGAAACCAACAGGAGGTTTTTTTTTTTTTTGCTGCTGTTTTTGTTTGGTTGTTTGATTTTATCTTGTTTTTTTTTTAAGTAACTTTTTATTTTTTAACCCTTATTATTTTTATATCTCTCAATTATTTATGTTTCTCTTCCTTTCATCCTACTGCTATTCCTTCCACTCCAAAATTATCTCTCGATCTTCTGCTTTTATTTTTATTTTTTTTGAGCCTGCAAGTTACTGCAAATTTGTATTATATTATCTTTTTTCCCTTTTCTGACATTCTTTATTTTAATAGCATTTTGGTATTCTTTTCCTTTCTGTATAATCCTCTTTGCTTGGCTGGTTATACTGTCGTTTGATAGATTCCCCCTTTTATCTCATTCACAGTGTGTTAATAATTTACTGTTCTTCACTTGGGTTCCAATAGTACACCATTCAAGGTTCTATACTCCTAATTCTTGTTATCTAGATCTCATAGATTCTGCCACATGATTGTTGCTTTAATATTACTGTAAATAAGACCTATTTCATACAAGTGTAAATATTACTCAACACCCCTCCCAGATCTCAGCCCAGTTGCAATTTTCTGAACTCTGTTCTTGTAGGGGTTATCTCTATTCTTTTACACACTACTTCTATTTACTACTCTTTATTCCTACCCTACATCACACTCTGACCTCCCACAGCTTCACAGCTTTCTAGATCCAACTAACAATCCTTTCCTCGCCTATAAGAGACTTATCTTTTTTCCATACTTTCTAAAATGTGACTAGTGGGGTGGAAGATCACAGTTAACACTATACATAGCAAAAGGATCTCCCATCTCATCTCTATTGGCTGCTACTGTAAATATAGAATACTGTCTTGCTGTCTTAAACCATTTTGCCTTACTCCTCGAACTGATCACAAAAAAGAGTAGTGGGAACCTGTGAACACCAGGATACCCGAAAGAGACTGCACCACTGAATCTCACAGGTATTCTACCACAGAAGTTCACATCATAAACACAGGGAACCACAACAGATCATTTTAAGAAACAGATGCTATCAAGAAGAGTCTCACGAACAATGAGAAGACAAAGAAACAATCCTCAAATGAAGGGAAAGGAGGAAGCCTCAGAAGGAATGCTAAATGAAATAGAAGCAACTCAACTATCAGATACTGAGTTCGAAACAATGATTATCAGGAAGCTCAACAAGCTCATAATGAGCCTCCAGAAACTACAGGGAAGCTACAACAATCTTACTGCAAATTATATCAGTATGAAAAAGGAAATAGAAACTATCAACAAGGGACAAGAGGAAATGAAGAATACAATTTCTGAACTGAAGAACACAGTAGAAGGAGTGAAAAGCAGGATCTATGAAGCAGAAGATTGAATCACAAAATTGGAGGACAAAATAGGAAAAAACACCGAGAAAGAGCAAGAAAAGGAAAAGAGGCTCAGAAAGAATAAAGAGGGATTAAGAGAAATGCAAGGCAATATGAAATGTAATAATATCCATATAATAAGGATACCAGAAGGAGAAGAAGAAAAGCAAGAGATAGAAAACATACTTGAAAAAGTAATGATGGAAAACTTCCCTAATTTGATGAGTGAAAAGGTCACACAAATCCAGGAAACACAAAGAGTTCCAATCAAGAGGAACCCAAAGAGGCCCACCTCAAAACACATCATAATTAAAATGGCAAAATTTCAAGACAAAGAGAGAATATTAAAGGCCACAAGGGAGAAACAGGAAGTAACGTACAAGGGAGTCCCAATAAGGCTAACACCTCACTTCTCAATGGAAATGCTCCAGGCCAGAAGAGAATGGCAAGAAATACTCCAAGTAATGAGAACCGGAGGCCTGCAACCAAGGCTACTTTACCCAGCAAGGCTCTCAATCAAGACAGAAGGCCAAATAAGAAGCTTCCCAGAGAAAAGAAGTCTAAAGGAATACACCTCCACTAAACCAGCTCTGCAAGAGATGCTAAAGGGACTGCTTTAAGGAAAAAAAGGAAAAGAGAGAGAGAGACAGGAACACAGGTACAAAAATGGCAATGAATAAGTACCTATCAATAATAACCTTAAATGTAAATGGATTAAATGATCCAATCAAAAGACATAGAATAGCTGAATGGATAAGAAAACATGATCCACATATATGCTGCCTACAAGAGACCCACCTCAGGATAAAAGACCTGCACAGACTGAAAGTGAAGGGCTGGAAACAAATTTTCCAAGCAAATGGACAGGGGGGAAAAAAAGCCGGGGTAGCAATACTCATATGAGACAAAATAAACTTCAAAAAAAGGACTATAAGGAGAGACCCAAAAGGTCACTTCATAATATTCAAGGGAAGAATCCATCAAGAGGACTTAAATATTGTAAATATATATGCATCCAACATAGGAGCACCCAAATACATAAAGAAAATCTTAGAGGACTTCAAGAAAGATATTGAGAGCAATACAATTATAGTGGGGGATTTTAACACCCCACTCTCAAAAATGGACAGATCTTCCAAACAAAATGTCAACAAAGATATTGTGGCATTGAACAATACCCTAGAGAAAATAGACTTAACTGATATATACAGAGCCCTCCATCCCAAAGAAGCTAAATACACATTCTTTTCAAATATACACAGAACATTTTCAAAGATAGACCACATGATAGGACACAAAACAAGCCTCAACAATTTCAAGAAAATTGAAATCATACCAAGCATTTTCTCGGACCACAAGAGAGTGAAACTAGAAACCAAACCCAAGGGGAAAAAATCCAAAACACTCAAAATCATGGAGATTAAATAGCATGCTATTAAACAATGAATGGGTTAAGAATGAAATTAGGGAAGAAATCAAAAGGTTTCTGGAAACAAATGAAAATGAACTCACAACAACCCAAAAATTACGGGACACAGTGAAGGCAGTCTTGAGAAGGAAGTTCATAGAGATACAGGCATACCTAAAAAATATAGAAATATTTCAAAAAAACAACCTAACTCTACATCTACAAGAACTTGAAGAACAACAAAGACAGCCCAGAGCAAGTAGAAGGAAAGAAATAACCAAGATCAGAGCAGAATTAAATGACATAGAGATTAAAAGCACAATTCTAAGGATCAGTGAATCCAGGAGCTGGTTCTTTGAAAAGATAAACAAAATCGACAAGCCTTTGAGCAGACTCAAGAAGAAAAAAAGAGAGAAGACTCCAATAAACACAATCAGAAATGAAAGAGGAGAGATTATAAGCAATACCACAGAAATACAAAGAATTGTAAGAAATTACTCTGAAGAACTGTATGCCAAGAAATTTGAAAACCTAGATGAAATGGACAAATTTCTAGAAAAATATAATCTTCCAAAACTCAATGAAAATGAAGCAGAAAACCTGAACAGACCAATAACAGCAAAAGAAATTGAAGTAGTAATAATAAAACTCCCAACACACAAAAGCTCTGGACCAGACAGATTCACAGGAGAATTCTACAAAGGATTTAAGGAAGAGCTAACCCCTATCCTTCACAGACTATTTCAAAAAATTCAAAAAATGATGGAAGACTCCCAAACTCTTTTTATGAGGCCAACATCATCCTAATTCCAAAACCAGATAAAAACACAACAAGGAAAGAAAACTTGAGGCCAATATTGCTGAGGAATATAGATGCTAAAATCCTCAACAAAATACTGGCAAACCATCTCCAACAATACATTGAAAAGATTATCCACTATGACCAAGTGGGATTCATCCCAGGGATGCAAGGATGGTTCAATATTCCCAAATCAGTAAATGTAGTACATCACATAAACCAAAGCAAAGACAAAAATCACATGATCATATCAATAGGTACAGGAAAAGCATTTGATAGAGTACAACACCCATTTATGATAAAAACACTCAGCAAAGTGGGAATAGAGGGAACATTCCTTAACATAATAAAGAACATATATGAAAGACCTACAGCCAACATCATACTCAATGGGAAAAAACTAAAATCTTTTCCACTAAGATCAGGAACAAGACAAGGTTGTCCACTTTCACCACTTTTATTCAATATAGTACTGGAAGTTTTAGCCACAGTGATCAGACAAGAAAAGGAAATAAAAGGCATCCAAATGGGAAAAGAGGAAACAAAACTGTAATTGTTTGCAGATGACATGATAGTATATGTAGAAAATCTTATGGACTCTACCAAAAAACTGTTTGATGTAATAAACGAATTTGGCAAAACAGCAGGATACAAAGTCAATATCCAGAAATCAAAGGCATTTCTGTACACCACCAATGAAACAGCAGAAGCAGAAATCAAGGAAAAAATCCCATTTGAAATAGCAAAAAGAAAAATAAAGTACCTAGGAATAAACCTAACCAAAGAGGTAAAAGACCTGTATTCAGAAAACTACATAACACTGAGGAAAGAAATCAAGGTAGATACAAATAAATGGAAACATATACTGTGTTCATGCATTGGAAGAATCAATATCATCAAAATGTCCATACTACCCAAAGCAATTTACACATTCAATTGAATATCTATTAAAGTACCAATGGCTTATTTTACAGACATAGGAAAAACACTTCAAAAGTTTATATGGAACCATAAATGTCCCCGAATAGCTACTGCAATTTTGAGAAAAAAGAGGAAAGTAGGAGGGATCACAATACCTGACACTAAACTATACTACAAGGCCACTGTAATCAAAAAAGCCTGGTACTGGCATAAAAACAGGCACATGGACCAATGGAACAGAACAGAGAACCCAGAAATAAACCCAAGTCTCTACGGTCAATTAATATTTGACAAAGGAGGCAGCAACATAAAATGCAGTAAAAATAGCCTCTTCAACAAATGGTGCTGGGAGAACTGGACAGCTACATGCAAAAAAAAAAAAATGAAACTAGAATACCAACTTACACCCTATACAAAAATAAACTCAAGATGGATAAAAGACTTAAATATAAACCATGACACCATTAAAGTACTAGAGGAGAACATTGGTAGGAAAATCTCCGATATTTCACGTAGAAACTTTTTTACTGATATGTCCTCTAGAGCAAAGGACATAAAGGAAACAATAAACAAATGGGACCTCATCAAAATAAAAAGCTTCTGCATAGCTAAAGGAAACAATAACAAAATAAAAAGAGAATCAACTGTATGGGAAGACATATTTGCTAATGATTCCTCAGACAAGGGCTTAATCTCCAAAATATATATAGCATTTACATGACTCCACTCTAAGAAGAGAAGCAACCCAATTAAAAAAATGAGCAAAGAACTTGAACAGACACTTCTCCAAGGAGGACATACAGAAGATCCAAAATTACATGAAACGATGTTCAATATTGCTAGCTATCAGAGAGATGCAGATTAAAACCACAATGAGATACCACTTCAGACCAGTCAGAATGGCTATCATAAACAAAGCAACAAACAACAAGTGTTAGAGAGGTTGTGGAGAAAAGGGGATCCTAGTGCACTGTTGGTGGGACTGCAGACTGGTACAACCACTATGGAAAACAGTATGGAACTTCCTCAGAAAACTAAAAATGGATCTGCCTTTGACCCAGCAATTCCACTTCTGGAATTATATCCTAAGAATCCTAAAACACCAATCCAAAGGAACCTTTGCACCCCAATGTTCATAGCAGCACAATTTACAATAGCTAAGGGCTGGAAGCAACCTAGGTGCCCATCAGTGAATGAGTGGATAAAAAAACTATGGTACATTTACACAATGGAATTCTATGCAGCAGAAAGAAAGAAGGAGCTCCTACCCTTTGGGACAGCATGGATGCAACTGGAAAGCATTATGTTAAGCGAAATAAACCAGGTAGTGAAAGACAAATACCATATGATCTCACCTTTTACAGGAACCTAAACAACAGAACAAAGAAACAAGTAAAGTATAGTCAAAAACACTGAAATAGAGGACAGGCAGAAAGTGACCAGAGGAGAGAGAAGAGGGAGTTTCAGGGTAAAAGGGGAAGGGTTTACAGGAACAAAGTCAAAGGACACATGGACAAAAACTATGGGGAGTGTGGTCATAGGATGGAAGCAGGGAGGGATGGGTGGGTGGGGTGGAATGGGAGTAAAGGGGAGAAAACTGTACTTGAACAATGATTAAAAAAAAAAAAAAACTCCAAGAAGAAAGACTCCCAAACTCTTTGTATGAGGCCAGTATTATCCTAATTCCAAAACAAGGTAAAGACACAAGAAATAAAGAAAACTACAGATAAATATCACTGATGAACATAGACACTAAAACCCACAACAAAATATTGGGAAATTGAATGCAACAATACATTAAAAAGATAATACACCATGATCAAGTGGGATTCATACCAGGGCTACAAGGATGGTACAATATACAGAAATCAATAAGTGTAACATACTACATATATAATGTGAAAGACAAAAAGCACATGATCATATCAATAGATACTGAAAAACATTTGGTAATATACAGCACCCATATATGATAAAAACACTCAACGAGTGGGAGTAGAGGAAGCAGACTTCAACATAATAGAGACTATATACAGAAAACTTACAGCCAACTTCATACTTACTGGGCAAAAGTTAAAATCTTTCCCACTAAGATCAAGCATAAGACAAAGGTGTCTGTTTTCACTGCTTCTATTCAAAATAGTATTTGAAGTTCTAGCCACAGCAATCAGACAAGAAAAAGGATTAAAAGGCTTCCAAATTGGAAAGGAGGAAGTAAAGCTGTCACTGTTCTAGATAACATGACAGTGTACATAAAAAAACCCCTATAGACTCCATTAAAAAGTTATGTGACCTAGCCCTGGCTGGTGGGGCTCAGTGGATTGAGCACTGGCCTATGAACCAAATGGTTGCTGGTTCAATTCTCAATCTAGGGCAAATGCCTGTGTTGTGGGCCAGGTTCCCATTAGGGGTTGTGCGAGAAACAACCACACATTGATATTTCTCTGTTTCTTCCTCCCTTCTCCTCTCTCTAAAAATGAATAAAATATTTTTTAAAAAGTACTCAACCTAACAAATGAATTTGGCAAAATGACGGGATACAAAGTCAACACTCAGAAATTGAAGGCATTTTTGTACACCAACAATGAAATATCAGAAATGGAAGTTAGGAAAAAAAAATTTACTGTAGCAATGAGACAAATAAGATACCATATTTTTCAGATCATAAGATGCACCTAGGTTTTAGAGGTGGAAAATAGGAAAAAAATTGAGGCAAAAATGTGGTAAAATATTTAATAACACAAATAATATAATATTTCACCAGTGTAAATGTAAACAGAACTGAACAGCAGCATTAAGAACCATTATTCCTCCCAAATTGGGGGGGGTGCGTCTTATAGTCCAAAAATACAGTACTTAGGAAGAAATTAACAGAGGAGGTGAAAGACCTATACTCAGAAAACTACACAACACTGAATAAAGAAATTAAAGAAAACAATAATAAATGGAAGTGTATACAATATTCATAGATTAGAAGAATTAACATAATTAAAATTTCCATACTACCCAAAGCAAACTATAGATTCAATGCAATCTTGATCAAAATGCCAATGCCATATTACACAGATACAGAACAAATATTTTAAAAATGTATATGGAACTATAAATGACCCAAACAGCCTTAGCAATTATAAGAAAGAAAAACAAAGTATGAAGGATTATAATACTTGATATCAAACTTTATTACAAGGACACAGTAATCAGAGCAGTCTGGCACTGGTATAAGAACAGACAAATAGACCAATGGAACAGAATAGAGAACTCAGAAATAAACCTATGTCAATACAATCAGTTAATATTTGACAAAAGGGACAGGAACATGAAATTAAATTAAATAAAAATAGCCTCTTCAATAAATGATGCTGGGAGACCTGGACAATTACAGGCAGAAATATGAAACTAGTCTAACTTATACCATACACCAAAATAAACTCAAGATGGATAAAAAATTTAAATATACAACATGACACCATAAAACTCCTAGAAGAGAACATAGGCAGGAGAATTTCAGATACTCCATGCAGCAACACTTTCACTGATATGTCCTTTAGAACAGGGAACATACAAGAGACTATAAACAAATGGGACTTCATGAAAATAAAAAGCTTCTGCATGGCTAAAGAAAACTTCCATAAAATGGAAATGGACAAACAGTATTGGAAAACATATTTGCAAATGATACCTCAGACAAGGGTTTGACTTCCAAAATATATAAATAACTCACACAACTCCACTCCAGAAGACAAGAAATCCAATTAGAAAATGGGCAAAGGACCTGAACAGATACTTCTCTAAGGAGGACATACAGAGGGCTCATAGACACATGAAAAAATCTTCCACATCAATAGTCATTAGAGATATGCAAATTAAAACCACAATGAGATACCACTTCACACCAGTCAGAATGGCAATCATTAATAAATCAACAAACAACAACTGCTGCTGAGCTTGTGGAGAATAGGGAAACCTAGTGCACTGTTGGTGAGAATGCAGACTGGTGTAGTCATTGTGCAAAACAGTATGGAATTTCCTCAAAAACCTAAAGATGGATCTGCCTTTTGATCCAGTTATTCCACTTCTGGGACTATACCCTGAGAATCCTGAATCACCAATTCAGAAGGACGTATATACCCCAATGTTCATAGCAGTGCAATTTACAACAGTCAAGTGCTGGAAGCAACCTAAGTTCCCATCAGTAAATTAATGGATCAAAAAAGTGTGGTACATTTACACAATAGAATACTATGCAGCACAAAGAAAGAAGGAATTCCTACCCTTTGTGTCAGCATAGATCGCCCCTTGGCTACAAGTCTGTGCAGCATATTACGGAACAAAATGACCTGAGGTTAAATCCAGCACTAAAGAAAATGATTCAATCAAGAGATGTAGTAAACATGAGATGTATGAGGCTGCTGCCAGTGTAACATGGCACACTATTGTATAGCAATATTTTAAAGAAAATATTTGTATTGACTTTTGGAGGAAGGGGGCAAGGAAGAGAAAGATAAACATCCGTGTGAGAAACAGACCAGTTGCCTCCCATATGAGCTCCAACCTGAATCAAACCTGTAACCTAGGTATGTACTCTGACCAGAAATCAAACCCACAACCACTCAGTGTATAGGACAAAGATCCAACCAACTCAGCTAAACAGAAAATTGTGTATAAGTAGAAACAGTACACTCTGAAATAATGATAAAATATATTATAGTAAATACATAAACCATTAACATAGTTATTTATTATCAAGTATTATATACCATAAATAATATAACATTATGCAGTATATTCTTAT
The DNA here is from genome assembly GCA_004024845.1 of Tonatia bakeri. Classification (NCBI taxonomy): domain Eukaryota; kingdom Metazoa; phylum Chordata; class Mammalia; order Chiroptera; family Phyllostomidae; genus Tonatia; species Tonatia bakeri. The sequence goes on from PVIA01004913.1 coordinate 95,707, forward strand.
ATGACTGGCAGTACAGTAGGTTTGTTTACATCATCATCATGAGGAACACTTTTGTAAAGCACTGCACTATGATATGAAAATGGCTATGATGTCACTAGGTGGTAGGGATTTTTGAGCTCTATTATAACCTGATAGAATTACCATTGCATATGTGGACCATCATTGATGGAAATGTCATTGCATGGCACACGACTGTACCTACTTTCTCGATAGTAAATGGTTACTTTCCTCAAATGTGAATTTACCATAAGGCAAATGAACCTTGTGCTTCAAAGTTTCTCATTTGCAGGAGCACCTTCCAAATCCTGGAAGGGGTCATAGCAATTTGTTTGTCACATGGCTGTGTTTTTTGTAAAATTTATAATTGTAGGGTATTTATTTGCATTTGGTTCAACTGCTGTGCATTTTGTATCTAATTTTTTATTAATAATTTTGTGTTCTTTTTCTAAAACAGGTATGTTCAAACCTAAGTCCAGTATAATTTATTTCCACTCCTGTCCTTTCTTCAACATTATCAGAAACTTATAAATTCATTGTGCTTTGTTGTGGATAATATGCCTACTACATGGAAATTTGATGTGTGTTTATTTCCCTCCAACTAAAAGTGATTGTGCTTTTCTGATTTTAATGTCATCATAGTCCTAGAGAAAATTTTCACATATTTTAGTCCTTTCCCTGCTAACTGATGCAGCTCCAAGTTGAGGGATCAGGTCTGGTCTCTTTTGGCAGCATTGCAAAATCCTTACTGTTTTGCAGATAACCATTTGCTACCTTCTCTTACCAATTCCACATTTCCAGAAGAAACTAAATAACAGACTAAATGCTTGTGCTATAGAAGTTATGCAGAAGTAAATTCTTGCATGGTAGACTTTCACTTAGGAAAATTTTGTGGTTGATGAGTGATTATATTACATAAAAAGCACATCATATATATATGTGTGTGTGTGTGTGTGTGTGTGCGCGCGCAATGCAATTTTGATCAAAATACCAATGCCATATTACACAGATACAGAACAAATATTTTAAAAAATGTATATGGAACCATAATATATACATAAAATTTCAGCTAGCAATGAACAGATGCCAGGATTCTGGTCCAATGGATGATTGTCTTTCTTGTTGTCCATTAATCAATTGGCATTTTGGTTTATTTTGGTTTTCTATTTTAGTCTCTGTGAGCTTGCTTAATGTGAAACTTTTGCTCAGGGACATTTTATTACACAAAGTAAATGAAATTTCTAAACCTACAAAGATGAGAATTAAACCCAGAAATAATGAAATCACTAAAGTCATTGCCTTTTTTCTGAGATCATGAAAACCAGCTTGAGTAGCACTCCCAGAATCACTGTTACTTACACCTTTCCATTTGGTTTGTAACACCTTTCCTTAAAGAAAAAAAATTGTACTATGAAAGACTCCCAACAAGTCTCCTTTTAATCATGTATTATTCGTGATGTGGTATGTGAATGTGTTGCAGGTGGGCACAGGTAACTAGGTCCTTAGTGATTGTGAACAATGATTTGAACTGAACACACAGAAATTTTATAGCAGAAAGAGAGAGAGAGTAGATTTATTAAGCAATAATATATTCCACAGAACACGGGGAGTGGGCCAACTCTAAGCATAGATTGACCTTCAGTGGCTAGAGGGATTCTGTTCTTATAGGGCTTCTATTTCTTGACTAGTTTAGGCAGGTTTTTATTGTGCATGTGCAAGCAATTATATTAGTTTTAAGCTACTTCACATGTGGTCTCCCATGATTTTCCTAGACTGGCCACCAGGGAAGGGTTCCCACAATGCTAATTTATTATAATGCCATTATAATGAATCAGGGGTCATGTAGCATCTTCTGCACAAGTGCAGTCATGATTCACAGTGATTCAGTACTTTTCTAGAAAGCGGGGACAACCAGTCTTAAACAGGGTGTCTACCCTGTACTGATGTCCTTTGTCTTAGCCTGTGGTGCCTCCAGAGTTTCTTTCCTCCTGCTATCTTCTGCCTCATGTGGGAGAAAAAATAATTTTTCCTTCATCCTTCTAGGTTCTTGACTGAGACCCCCTTTCAGGAGTATTGGGTTAGCCAAAAAGTCCATAAGTATTTTTTCCTTAATGTTCCTTAAGTAAATGTTCATAAAAAACATTTTCATTTTCACCAATAAGTATTTATTTGGTTATTTTGAGTATGTAGGCTATCTCCCACTCTTGGCTTCTAATGGACAGAGGCCAGGGGTGCTGCTAAACATCCTTTAATTCATGAGATAGCCCCACAGCAAAGAGTTATTTGGCCAAAATGTCAATAGTACCAAGAAACTTCACAAACCATTTTTTATATGTTCAATCACTCAGAACACCTTCTCCACACACTGCAAAAATCTTTTTCAGCATTTCAGTTGCATTTTTACCTTTCTTGAAATAATAAGGCACAATATACCAAAAATGTTGCATATTTTCTTCCATCTTCAATATTAAAATGGCTGCACAAAACTTCATCAATTTTATAAGTTTTTTAAAATGCATGCTGATGTGACAGCTGTCACAATATTATCTAACCATATTGTTTCAAATGAAGTTAAAGACAACTAAGCATGACTAGAGCCTATGTATGGTATACATGGAAGTCCCACCAAGATATATGACTCAAAAGGCAGTCAGGCAATTCCTGAGCCAAATAAAGAGATAGGGGTTTGAGGCTTTAAAGAGAGGAAGGCAATTCACAGGGATGTCAGAGAAAACTGTGTTAAACAAAGGTTGCCCTGCTATGCAGATAAACCTCTGAGGTGGAAAAATGAAATCTGATTATAGCTTTCTATCTGCTACAGGACCCTTTCAAATGTAAATGTACCTTACAAATGGGTAATTTCCACTTTACTTTCAGAGACTCTCTGCCTTCAGTTTCTCAATAATTAGAGAAAGTGAAGGTAATTAGATCCTTCAGTTTCAGTTGCTTAATAATTAGCTTTAAATGATCCTTATGTGAAAGGGGAATATTTTGGGGTTGCATATTCTGCTAACCATCATATGATTTGATCCACAAAATTTATTTATCCTCATCTTTTGAATGAGACCAATTACATAAAGCAAGGTAGTCCTCTTTTATTTAATTAATTTTTCCCAAGTAAAATATGAAAGCGTGTTATTTGGAAATATCTTGGTTGCCAGTGTCAGAAGCTCTAAACAACATAAATAAAAAAAGAGAGAATGTATTGGCTTATGTATGTGTGAAGTGGAAATGGAGTTTCAATTAGTTGTGGGCCCAGCTAGATCAAGGAGTTCCAATTTTCTTCATTCATTACTTCTGCTTGCTTTCATTCTCATACAGATCCCCTTTGAAGAGGTACAGGCATAACAGGGTGAGCATCAGCCATCCCAGACTTGCACGCAGCAATGTAAGCTGAAGCACCTTGGCTCATCTTATTGCATTGGCTCATCCCTGGGCCAATCATTGGGGGCCACAGAGAATTATTCTGATTGGTCAGTCCTGGGTCATAAGACCACTCCTATGTCATAAGACCACTCCTATGCCATAAGACCATCCCAATGGCCAAGGAAGGATTAACACCATATGAACTGTGTTTCCCCACAAGAAAGGAAGGTTCTACTCAAGTGAAAGAGGCAAAAGGTGAGGAACATGTTTATGGTGGTGAAACTTGTGAGGTCAGATCAGACTTTGGTTCAGCAATCATGGTACTTGAGTTATGGATAAGAAGGAATTCAGAACCAAGACTCAAACTATAAAAGAAAGTTTATTTAGAAAGTCACAGAGGTAGAATAAGTGATCTGTAGAGGAAATGGGCTCAGGAAACAGGTTACAGAGACAAAAAAAAAAGGACCTTTGCTCTTAGGAGAAAGGAAGGTAAAGATAAACTCTCTGGTGGGGGGAAGAAAAGGGAGAAAGGGAGGGGAAAGGCTGGGGTGTGTTCCTGAGAGGGAGAGCATGTTAGGTCTTCTGTCATAAGGGCTTTTAAAGGTGGGGAATTTGGAAGTCCCAGGGGAGTATCTCAATAGACTAGTCATCATCTTTTCCAGGTGTGTCCTTTCAAGCTTATGGTCTCTACTGATTGATCAGTGCCAGGGCAGAAGGCCATTAGTCATTGCAGCTGGTCCTGATATCAGCCATGGCATTGCCCTACCTGGCCTTGATGCTTTTCTGAGCCTAGAGCTGAAACACAATTGAGGCCTAGATGTCATCTCTAGGATTTAATGCTTAAGTGAGTGGTCATACAAGGACCCTATTTGGAGTTGCATGAAGCTACTCTTTGGTCCCATGTTCTCCCTCCAAGAGGGTCTACCACATGACTAGTGACATGCCAGGGGAGGAAAGGTCAGGGGAGGGTCCAAGCTGCATGACCAGCAATATGAAAGATCAGGGGGTCCAAAGTGTTACAGAACAGACGCAGGGGTTATGGGGTCCCTCTGTCACTATGGATTCTTTGCCTGCCACAAGGGAATTGGAATTATAGCTCTCAATGCTAGAGTTTGATGAAAAGGAAAGGAACTAGTCTAAAGTTATACAGACTAAGAGTAATGACTTAATGTCTTTGTTAAAATCCCAAAGTCCCTTAAAACATCCACAAACATGCATAGTCCTTCCTTCTCCCATTTGCCCTTGCAGGCCAGTCTTGGGTATTGTATCTCAGGAAAAAGAATAGAAGTCCTCAGTTCATTTCTCTTGGTTCCTCTTAGTTATCAATACTTGGCTGGCAGGCCTCCTGTGGTTCCCAGCACCATCAACTGTGTTACTACATCTCCAGTCCTTAATCCAAACCTACATGGCATATTCTCAAGGCCCACTAGCAAGAGTCCTTTCAGAGTCCTTTCCTTCCCTGAAAGGTCTTGTGTTGTCCCCATCCCTAGTCCTGCATTTTCTGTCCTGCTTTCTAAGCCATGTAGTAAAGGGAGGGGCAAAACCATGTGGTTCCAACCCACATGGCTGCCACACCTGGGTTTAAATACCAGTGTGAATCTTCCTCTGCAGCCCCATTTCCAACTCCTCCCACAGTCAGCTATACCTGCCAGCATTTTTGTATTTTTGCAGCCTTCCTTGGCTGCCACAGTTAGTCTGGGCAGGTGTGGCCCAGTGGCATAGTATGAACCATTTCCAAGTTTTCACACAGGTGATGTAACTACGGGGAGCTGCCCCCATTACATCATGAATTGAAGTCACTCCCATCTTCTGGGCTCAAAGCATGTCCACAGCTACTTAACATATCTATGAAGCTAGCCAGCTGTTATAAATATGTAAAATAACCATTTTTGCATATCAGGTATGAAGCTGGCCAACATTGATATGCAAAATAACTCTCAATGGCCCTGCTCCATGTGTCTCATCCCCCAGTCCAGACTTGTAGGGGTGAGGATATCCTGGATTTTATCATTTCTGGACACCCTGTTACAAATCCTTGTTTGGATGGAGCCCTGGCTGTACCCCATTACAAAAGTACATGACCAGCAATATGCTAGGAGAGGAAAGGTTATCCAAGGGGTAAGGTCCTTGTTTCCCCAGTTTTGCCTGTTGCTAGGTACCCTGGGGATTTCCACCCTGGTGTTCTTCTGTACCTGGCCTATCATCCTTGCTCTGCTTGATTCTGTCTAACTGCCTACCACAAACAAAAGCAACAGAGGTACATTATAGAAATTCACACCCTTAGGTATTTATCTTCTTCTGGTAGAAGTGCTATTCAACTGATGAAGAGGAGATTCAAATATGTTCTATATTAAACCCCAATTAAATTACAATGAAAGAGAATCTTCTATGGTAATGTGAAATTCCTCAGAAAGTACAGTGCTACTTTATTATTTTATATTATTGTTTTATACATATAGATAGAAAAAACCCAGCAATGATTCAGACTGTTACAGAACAGACCCGGGGGGGGGGTTGCAATTATTGGCCCACCCAGGGGTGCTAAAAAACTGTTACGGAACAGATTGGTGGGGGGGGGCAATTATTGTCCTGGTGGAGTCACCAAAAACCGTTACAGAACACACAGAACAGAGGGCCAAGGGGGGTTACTATATACTATTACCAAAAGGACCCCAACCCAGGTTTGTTATGCCTGCCTCCTTATAGGAAAGACATTTCTCAATGCCATGGATTTGTGAAAAGGAAATAAAATGTTTATTTAATGCTATACAGACTCAAAGTAGTGACCTAATGTCCTCATTAAAATATCAAAGTCCTTTTGGATACCCACTGACACCCACAGTGCTTCCTTCTCCCCCTGACTTAATTTGGGGTACTATATCTCAGGAAAAGAAGCAAACATCCATGATTCAGGCTCCTGACACCATCAGCTGTGTTGCCATCCAGGCAGGACCTTCAATTAATCCAAAGCCATGTGGCACCTTCTCATGGACTACTGGCAAGAGTTCTTTCACCCTTCTTTCAGGCAAAGTCTCTCCTGCTTCCCAGGCCACACAGCCAAAGGGAGCAGCCCAAAGCCACGTGCTCCTCTTCTACCAAAGCTGTGGGAATGGGGGGGGGTCACCACTCTGCCAAAGCCCAGTGGTTCCTCCTCAATGGCTGCCATGTTTGGGTTTAAATCCCTGTGCCAATCATCCTCTGTGCCCCCATTTTCGACTCCTCCTACAATCAGTTACACCTGCCAGCATTCCTGTATTTTTCCAAGTTCACCGGGCTGCCATTGTGAGTCTAGGTAGGGGTGGCCCCATGTTATGGAGCCAATCTTCTCCAAGCTCTCACACAGGCACTGTAACTCGGGGGACCTGCCCCCCAGTTACATCTTGGGAGGAAGTTCCTTCCATACCCCTGGCTCAGAGCATGGCCACAGCTATTTAACATATCTATGCAAACAGTTAAAGGTTATAGATATGCTAAATGACCATGCCCTGGATTAGCTGTAGAGACTTTGCTGTATAAAACAGCTCTGCATATTCCTGTTCCAGGTGTCCCTTCACCCAACTCACTCCTGTGGGGGGGAGAAGAAGGGGTGAGGACATCTTATATGTCTTTCTAATATTTCCTAGACACTTCGAGTTCTGGACCCCATTTTGAATCCCTTTTTGGGGTCCCCCTCTTGGCTGCATACTGTTTCAAGACCATTCATCAAGTGATATATTTTAAGCCCTTACTCTGCATTTCTGCTTCTCAGTCCAGTCTAGCTTGAGTCTCGAATTATGCCATTAATGCCACATTTCTTAATAATTCTCTCAGTCAAAGAAACTAGCTGATTGGACAGCATTCTAAGCTCATGTGAATCCATAGTTAAGTGATCTATTAAGAAACTATAAAATGTCTGCAGGGAAAACACAGGTGGTATATGTAGATCCTTACATAAATCTGAATAAAACAGAATCTAAAGTTACAAAATGCTATGCTGGGATTACAGGGCTTCAGTAAGTAGTTTCTGAAAATTACTTACAGATTAATGTCTCTGAATATCAGGGGTCAGAGAGAGTAGTAGAGAGCATTGTTCTAACACTCAGGTTTTATCATTTCAGAGTCTGATTAATTCAGAGCTTGGGGGGAGAAGTTTAAAGTCATTAATGTAGCGAAGAAGAGCAGAACATGCCACCTCAGTGTACAAAGTCTCTCCAAAAAAGTCCAGCCATTGTTAATATAATGAGAACAGTTTGCACCACATTGATGTAACCTGGCAGCCAAGGAGAGTGGACTACAATGTGCATGCGTAAACAATGACAACTTCACTGTACTAGTCAGTGAGGGTGGTAGATGCCATTGAGTAAGCATGTGTACTGTGTAGCCGTCAAATTAAAAATGACTGAGCAAGTAGAGAAATGAATCTGCATCAAATTTTGAATTAAGCTTGAGCATTCCTCCACAGAAACTGTTCAGATGATTCAGAAAGCCTCAGCTATGGGCAACTGGTAATGGACAGCTTTATCATGACAATGTGCCTGCTCATGCATCATATCTTATGTAGAGTTTTTTGGTGAAACATTAAATCACCCAGGTGACTCAGCCCCTCTATAGCCCAGATATGGCACTCTGTGACTCCTGGCTTTTCCCAAAACTAAAATCACCTTTGAAAGGGAAGAGATTTCAGATCATTGATGAGATTCAGGAACATATGATGGGACAGCTGATGGTGATTAGGAGAACTGTGTGAGGTCCCAAGGTGCCTACTTTGAAGGGGACTAAGGCATCATTGTCCTATGTACAATGTTTCTTGTATCTTGTACCTTCTTCAACAAATGCCTCTCTTTTATATTACATAGCTGGATATCTTCTGGACTGACCTCATATACCTCTTTGGCATGAGTATTATTTGAGGCTGATTATTTTGGGGGATGCAGACACAGAAAAATCTCTAAAAACAAAGAGAAGATTGCCCTTTTGTGACAAAATTTACATTTTATAATGGAAATCTCCATTTGTAAGTGTGTCTCTCTTTATCAGGAAGAGAAGCATGACTTTAAATCTCTAGAAACTTTTATCAATGGAGAAGGTACTGGTTTTTATCTTCATAACAATCTTACCCCTGCTTACTGTACTTTTCCTGGTAACCTCCCAAACTGCCCTCCATAGCCCCTTTTCTTTTCGCTTCAGCTGGAAATGGTATATATTTAAGTTGGCGACTTGGGCTATTTTAGCTCAGGGAGTTACTGGGTTTTCCAGAGTATCTGCCATGCTTACAGGAGGTACATGTGTTAGTAAACTTCTGTGTGTTTTTCTTTTGTTAATGTAGTTTATTATGGGGAGTGGGCGTGTCCCAGTAAAGAACCTAGAAGGGAAAAGATAAAATTATTTTTTCTCTCATACACAATCACTTATGTGGTAAACTGAAGTCTATTTTATAGTGTTTCTCTTCTCCCCAATAGCTGGCCATTCAGGTGCCCCAGTGTCTAAAATTTTAACTTTAGAATTCTTGTATTTGATTTAAGCATCTTCCTTTATCCACAGGGCTCTTTTAAAGTGATCAACATCTCTGCTCCCAGAGGTAACATTCCATACATGAACAGTGTCTATTTGATCCTTTTCTCCTCTTATAGGAGAACCACATATATTTTGAGAAGTCTGTGAACTGAGCTGGGACTGCTACTGAAACCAGAAAAGCTAGCATTCATGCTGCCTGTCGCTACCAGACCCAACAAGCAGAGACAGGGGTTGAATCCTTATGGGATCTTTATTCAGATGGCCAGTGATCTGAGAAGACTGTACGCTTGTACCCTAACAGACTGTCTTAAATTCCATTTTAAACTGACCCTTTTTATAATGAGAAGAAAAGTGTAGGTAAAGGATTTGGGGAAAAAATTAATCAGATAAAAGCTGCAGCATTCTCTCATCTGGGTCCTGGGTGGTGGTTATTATCTGTGCCCTGGGCAGTGATCTTTAACTGTGTCCTGGGTGGTGGGTGTCTCACTCTGGAGTACAATGGCTCAGATAGCATCTTGAATTGCTTGCAGTCCTCCTGAAGCACAAAGGTGGAACTGCTTATGACAGGGGTGTCAATCTCATTTTCACCAGGGGCCACATCAGCCTTGTGGTTGCCTTCAAAGGGCCAAATGTGTCCTGGCTGGTGTATCTCAGTGAATTGAGCATGGACCTGTGAATCAAAAGGTCACTGGTTCAATTCCCAGTCAGGGCACATGCCTGGGTTATAGGCCAGGTCCCCAGTAGAGGGCACGACAGAGGCAACCACACATTGATATTTCTCTCTCCTATCCCCTTCCCCTCTCTCTAAAAATAAATAAAATCTTTAAAAAAAACCCCACAAAGGGCCAAATGTAATTTTAGGACTGTATAAATGTAACTACTCCATAACTGTTAAGTGAGAGCTAGGTACTGCCGCTGGGTAGAAACAAGGGACCAGGCCAGATAAAACAAGGTGGAGGGTCAGATACGGCCCATGGGCCTTGTATTTGCCAGCTGTGGCTCATGGTCTACAGGAGTCAAGGTGGGTCATACTCTAAGTTCCTGAAATAATAGCTTTTTTTATATGCACTGATTACTAAGTTTATTAGATATTACCTGAAAGTAAACATTTTCCAAAATTTGAGTCCCCCATCACTCCCCAAAATATACCAAAGACAAATTTTACAATTGGTAAGTTTTTCTAGAGTCTGGCCCTGCTGCCAATCTATTTCTCAGCTTCTCAAAGTGGAGGTCTCGTAGGCTTCTGTGAAGACTCTTCTGTACTGTTCTTAAGGTTTGATGGCAACTAGACCTGTAGGCTTTGCCCAGGGGATCAGGAATTTAGGCTATAATTTTGGAAGGAGTGTGGAGGTCATGACAGCCACAATGGCCTGGGAATTCAGAGGTGGAGGGGAGAAATTATAATTTTCCCTCTACTCTTTTAGGTTTTGGGGTGAGACCATTACTCCTAATAAGAGACAGATTAAAAGGAGAAAAACAAGAAGTTTAATTACATGTTTATTGACCATATACATGGGAGATACCCAGAAAAACTGAGTAAACTCCCCCAAATGGCCCAAGCCACCACCTTAAAATACCATCTTCAGCTAAAGACAATGTAATGATATTGATGGGAGGTCATTTATGGGATATGACCAGGAAAGGCACAGTAACCAGGAGTCAATTTTCATGCAGATTTAAGCCAGTGCCTTCTCCATTGATAAAATCCTCTTGTGATTTACAGTCAACCTCTTCGTGGTAAAGAGAAGGAGACACTTACAAATGCAGTTTTCACATATAAAATGTAAATTTCCCTCAAGAAAGGGCAATTTCTACTTTGTTTTCAGAGATTCCCCTGTGTCTGCTGCCTTGTAAAATACTCAGCTGAAAATAATCTTTATGCTAAGGAGGCATATTTTGGGGTGGCACATTCTGCTCCCCTTCAGAGAAGTGGGCTCAAACAAAGGCATAGACATTAGAGTGATGCTCAGGCTTTTTTTGGGGGGAAGGGGAAGAAAAGAACATATCCATTATGGCAGAAGTTGGACACAATAATCAGAGCAGAAATGCTTAGTTTGAATGCTACGGAATGAGACTTTGGTCAATCACATTCTCCTAATGTCTAAATATCCCTCCTTGTTCCTACCTAACAAATTCCTCCTCCTCTTTTTAGTATATAATTCATTTGTAGACTGTTATCACAGCCCTGCTTAATGATCACTTAGCAAAACCACATTTTAAATTTCATTAATCTTTTCATGTAAATCAAGCTCTTCCATGAATCTTTTTGCTCTCTCATTGCAGGATGCTTTTCTTTTCCTCCCCCCTCCCCTCATTCTGATATTAGAATATTCCAATTAAATGCAGTGCTTACTTCTCAGGCCTTACTTTTCCAGTCTTGGGTAGATTACTGTCTTTAGCTAAATTCTCCTTTAATTTTTTTTGTTCAGTTTGTATCTACAAAACTGGAGTAGGAGTGAGTTCTGCCTTCCTTAGTAATTGCTATAATAAACTTTGGTTTCCAAATTTTATTGTGTATCAAAAATCACATGAAGGTGTTCTTTAATAATGTGATATTCTGGGTGCCAGACCCCAGATTAAGTAGTGATTCATTAGTTAACTCTCCCCTTTTAAAACAAACTTCTACAGCTGATTTTAATTCAGGTGATTATGATGCAGATGATTCAAGGGCTACTTCATAAGAGACACTGCTGTCCAGGTGTTAGAGGAGACACAAACCATTCACCATTGACTATCTATGCCAATGTTTTGTGAAATCACAAATGATTTCAGGTGATCAACAGCATTATAGACATTAAATAATAATGAATCACAGAATAGGGAAGTTTCCCCTTTTAAATTCATTTTCACTTCTCACTTTGGTGCAAGTTCCTCTTGAACATTTCTCTGATACTTTCTAATCAAACTTTTTAACGAAAAGAAAGCAGATTTAAAAGCAACAGACTCAGGAGACTCTGCCAGGCAACTATTTAGCTAGATTTTAAGAACATTGTTTTGTTTTTATTATATACCTTATTTTAACCTTGACTTCTATTTATGACAAATGATACTGCTTCCCATTTAATGTAATGATAGGAACTCTTCAAATCAATAAATAAATTTAAGTTAATTTAAAGAAAATATACTAAGTAAATAATAGTAAAGTGGTATGTGTATAAAGCATAAACTATGAAGGAAGTTTTTAGTAGCCTACCAACATAATGAAATTTGGAATGTGATTCATAGAAATCTCAAGTGTGCGGAGTTACCCCCTAGCTGTGTCTATATAACAGCATTAGTTTGGCTTTTTTTTTTTTTTTTTTGCTGAATCATCTATTGTACTCATCAATATTTTCAAATGAAGGGTAGCAGAATATACCACCCCAAAATATGCCTATTATAAAGATTTTTATAGGAAACTGCAGATATAGGAGAAATTCTGAAAACAAAATAGAAGTTACCCTTTTGGAAGAGAAACCTGCACTTATAAAGCAAATTTCCATTAGGAAGCGGGCTGTACCAGCAACATGTAACCAGTGATCACTTTTTCACATAAGATACTAGTCTGTATGGCAGGGCACCTTTTATTTATAAAAATTTGTTCTCAACTTCCAGTGAATTGCCTTTCATGCTTTGTATCCCCAGACCCCTATCCTTTTTCTTAGCTTCAATTGTCTGGCCACCTTTTGAGTGTCATATCTTTTTGAGACTACCATACATATGTTGTAGACACATATAATTAAAATTGTTTTTTTCTTCATCCTGTTAATCTACCTTTTATAATGTAAAAGAGGAGTCTCAGCCAAGAACTCAGAAGGGTAGTGGTATATTATTTTTCCTCCCCTATAAAAGTAAGAAATCAAACACCAAGTTGTCCTTGATGATATTTATAATTTGCCAAAAAATCAGTTATGCTGTTTGACCTATACCATCAATTTTTAGTAAACCCAATTTTTTCATGGCTTATGAGTCCACAGTTTTGATATTTGGGTTTCTACGCACATATGAAGACTTGTTATTTTATTCTTTCTATTGGCTAGAGTTGAATCATTCAATTTGCATATAACAGTGCTAGACATTATAGTATCATGAAAAAAATGTAAGACCTGTCTTCTATGAACTTAAAAGCTAGTCAAATAGTAAAAAAAAAAAAAAAAGCAGAGGACAAAAACTAGCATTTATTGAGTACTTTCCGTACTGAGCTTAAAAGCTTTTCATTCATTATCATATTACATCCTCGCAATAACTTTCTGAGGTAGGTACTAATGACTTGTATTTATTGAGCTCTTACCAGGTGTTTTACACATATTCTATAATTTCCACAATGACCCTGTGAAGTACTGGCAATCAGTTGGCTCTATTTTATTGAGGTCAAAACTGAGCCACAGAGAAGTTAGGCAATTTGCTCAAGGTCATAGTTCTAGTAAGTGGTGGATCAGAGGGTTTAAATCCAAGCAGTTTGGCTCCAAAGCCTAGACTCTTATGGCTTTGCTATCATCTCTGTTTTACAAATGAGAACACAGAGGCTTAGAAAGAAACAAAGTATTCTGCCTGAGATTACACGTCTAGTAAGTGATAGAACAGGAATTTAATTTGAACTCAGGGCCCACATTCTGTTAGCCCTTAAGATACACTCTCTCATAAAAGCAATTGGCTAACAATTTGAAAGAACAGTAAAGCATGACAAGTGATGACAAGTTTTGCAGAAGAATTTCTAGATTGTATCTTCTTTTCCAGGAAGAAAGCTGTTACTTGGACTGTTTCCAATTTCCTTGTATTTGCTTTTATACTATGACTTTTTTCAACAGTAAGGGCAACAAATTTAACACCCAGACCCTTCCATGCTTCGTACTTGTTCACCAGATTATGGACACACTCAATTTTCTTGTGTTCCATTTACTGCTTTATTGACACAGTTATTGATTAAAAACTAACAATCAAACAAGTAAACAAACAACAAACAAACTTTTTGCCCAGATATATTCTTTGGCCTTAAATTGGCTTGATGGGTGGACATTACCTTTGAACAATTAACCTCTTCTGTAGGAAAAGCATTTCCAGACCAGCAGTGCTCATAGTTTATTGATGCTAGTATCTCAAATATCTCTGAATTGATCTTTTCTCCAGCTTTTAAGGATAGCAGATTTTGTTTTTATTTTTGCTAGAGAGGATCCACATTTAGCTGCTATTGTGTCTGTTTTCAGTTAATCAATTTTGCCAGTTCCCTCCCAACAAACAAACAAAGAAACCTGACTCAGACACAGGCCAGAAAGAAGTTTAGAACATAAAAGATCAAGAACATTTTGACTTGTGGGTGTGGTGGCTGTGGTGGCGGTATGTGAATGTATATGTGACAAAAGGAAGTACCAATAAGTAAAATGAGCTCTTCCCCCTGAAGCAGGTGGTGGCAGCAGCTTGTGAAGCCAGGGCTAAGATCAAGGCTTGAGACTATCACAGTGAGAAGGAAGAGCTGCTGAAAGAGCTGGGTGACCTGAAGATGGAACTGTCCCAGGTGTATGTCACCAAAATGACATGGTGTCCAAATTCTCTGAGATCTGAGTTGATTGCAAATCCATTGCTCATGTTCTTGCTGTTATTAACCAGACTCAGAAAGAGAGCCTCGGGAAAGTATTCTGGGGCAAGAAATACAAGTTCCTGGATCCATGGTCCAAGAGAATGTGTGTTATGTGCTGTCGGCTCAATAAACACAAGAAGCTGAAGATCAGGAAGCAGCAGCAGAAGGAACACCTATATTTAATGCAGAAGTTTGCAATTAAGGCCTGAGCATCATACAAACTGTCTAGGAAAGTGAAATGGCACAGAAAGCAAGGACAGAAAAATCTATTGTAATTTTGTACTTTCCACATGCTATCCAATCTAGTAATCCCTTGAACAGAGGCTCTGCATTTCTCCATCCATCAGTGCTATGTGAAGGAAAGGGACTCAGGCATGGTATTCTAATTGAACGTGAAACCAAGACAGTGCTTGCTTTCCAGCTCTGAAACAAAGTTTTAGATCCTTGCTGTATATGGAAAGAAAATGCATATTTCTCACTTATGTAATAGGTTATGTAAATCTTCTTAATGAAACTTAAGGTACCAGTTGAATACTGGTGACAGTAGTGCTTTAAAAATGTTCTTGTGGAGTCACAAAAGACAGGATAATTAAAACTCTTTGCAGAGTTTAGTTCTTTGACCTCCCATTAGTTTCAGCATTATAAATTGCCATTTTTTGTAGCCTAATTTAATTATTAGATCCTCTGAGCTTATAGCACACATTCTGAAGAGTGGGCTCTGCATGACTCAGAATACATGCTGCTGCCACACACTTCAGTTGGAAAATGGAGGAGCAAATTGTTTTGCTTCTGTGCGTTCATGAGTTAGTTATACTAAAGCATTTAAGCAAAAAGAAAGCAGCACCTTCCAACATCCATAGCTATGAGTTTGATTTAAAAAAAAAACTCACTGTGCAGTATGACTAATTCGTTCTGAAAGCAGCTTTATGAGGTATCTTGGAGGGAAGAGAAGAAAGAGGGAATTTCGGTCCTCACAGTTTTATCAGTATACAAATACTGGCATGTCATATCACCTTTTGTTACCCTGCATAGTGGAATAAAAACTGACTTACTTCCTTAAGGTATTTCAATAAATGATAGCAGAAGCTTGGATTTGGTAACTACTAGCACATTCATTCTTTTTCTCTCTGGATAAGGTACTCCGGTCTCAGCATTTTGATTAATTCCTCAATATTGCTACTAGGAGGCTTAGCAAGTATAATCAGGCTTCTTGCCAAAGCAAATGTCTGTAAAGCAACATAACTTCTATTTCTTTTGTGAGCAAGCTAAACCAGAGAGTTGTGGGAAGGCAGAGAAACACAATAATAAGAATATGGAAATGAAACACCCGACTCCTCTTGCTTGCCAAGTATATGTAATTGAATAAATTGGTCCCAGTGCCTCCATTAGAGTCCAGAAGATCATTTGAAGCAAGCATAAAGTCTTCAATTGTTTCAAGTTTGAGATCCTGAAAAAAGATTCATCCAAGTTAGAATTTAAGGTTGAAAAATGTAAGAGAACACATAATAGTAACAATAGTACAGCAGATTCTCTCTTAGGGAACTTCCACTTAATCAGCTTGCCAGATTAATTGACACTCAGTAAGACCCAGTGACCAATTCAATGGTATACTAACTGCTTTTGGTTGGTAGGTTAGAAGTAGTGTGATTAGAAGTGTCTACTTATTCCAGGTACTTCTACTTTAACAATTTGAGTTGTATGCTTACTGAAAATTAGTTGAGTTTGTTCCAAATTTATGCCAGTTGTATGTAATTATGTGATTTAATTAAATATTATGTAAACTGATGAAATATGAATGCAAATGCAGTTGTTGCTTTAGAAAAATTTAGGTTGAATGCTTTTTTAAGGCACGGTGTAAGGCATGGTGCTAAAAAATCTGTCAAATTAGATGTGGGTGAGAAAAAATTACAAGATGAGGGAAATTGTAATAAGAATATTCTACATTCAATTGCTTCATATTTTGTTTTTTAATTAATTGTATGGAAAATTTCAAACATGTGCAAAATTAGAGAGTCTAGTATAATTAACATGGTATTGTCATCACCCAATTTCAATAATTTTCCATATATGACCTATCTTGTTCCAGCTATACCCCATGCACTCCCCTGCCACAATTATTTTGAGGCAAATCTCAGATATCATAGGCCTTTTTTAGTTCTCATTTAACTTTTAAGAAACCCAAAAGGAAATTATTATGGATTTGGCTTGTGCAAGCAAGATAGTACAAAAAACCAAAAGTTAACCTTTACAGAGTGGCTTCTTTGGAGGAGGGTGTCCAAGACTTATACCTCTTATCCAAAGCCCTTTTGCCCACTATACTTAGCTTGGGCTGAGGAAAATATTTTAGGATCTACCCCCCTTTTATTGCTTTTGGGCCCTGTCTGTTAAAGCCTTTAGAGCAGAAAAAGAAACCAGTTTTAAAGTGAAGCCTATATGTTGCCCCATTCTTCACCAACCCAACCACTTAGTTCAGCCAAATTGTTGAGTCACAGGAGGTTTCAATGCAGATGGGTTTCTTAAATGAGGCCTATATTGTGTAAACAATGACTCAGGTATTGAGATCATAGGCTTATGCCCTATGAAAACAGAAGGAAGAACACACATGTAAATTCACATAACAATCCACACACCAGTCTCTGAGTCTGTGAGACTGTCTTTTGGGAAGACATCCAGTTGCAAGGCCTATGCTAGAATAACACTTAACAGTAACAATTTGACAGATCCTTCTTGTCTGTAAATTGAGCATTTTTGATGATGTCACAGACTCAGTTCGACTCCCAAATGAAAATAAACTTTGAAGATAATTAACTGCACTAATCTAATATCCACCCTGAGCATTGTGATTTTCCTTGAATCACGATTTTTCTCCTTAAGATCACTCTCATTGTCATTAAAGGCACTGCATTAATCCCAGTTTTAATTTTGCCCATTCATTTGCATAAACACAAGAGCAATAATTTATCACATATGATTTTTAAGTCCTTTGCTGGAACTCACACAAGGAGCCTATAGATTGACCTTTTAGTCCACCCTTCAGGGCACAGAAGCTAAGCCATATACCTGCCGCCTGGCTGTGCCTGTAGCACTAAGCTTCTCTCAAGTCCTTGAGTTTTCCATTGTGTTTTAAGGTTCCTCCTAGCACTCTTTCAGGAAAGCAAACTTTGCCCCTTCCCTGGAAAGACTGCCCGAACTGTACAACCAATTAAAGTACTAGACTTTTTCTAGTGGTCTTTCTATGGCTTTGAAAGTCAATCCTAGTTCCTCAAAGCTTTCTGGCAACAATCAGAGCCAAGGCATGCCTCCTTCAGACGTGGTATTCCAGTCAAAGTTTTGGTAATAAAACCACCATTGGCAACTGGTCTTATTGGTTTTATGTAAAGTAACCTTATGTTGTCACTCATGGCCTCAGAATGCCACATTCTGGAGGGATCAGGTAGGGAGAAAAATACAAAATGTAAAGGAAAATCCTTGTCCATCTCATATTCACTAAAATTGCATCTCCAAGCCTTATGCTTTCCCTTGTTCACTTTCCAACTTGGTGTGAAGTTTTAACTCTGCCTGGGAAACCTCAGTTTCTTTTCAGAGCAGAAACAGAGCAAAATTCAAAGCAAATACAGAATTCCAAAAGAATAAAGGGGACTAGAGCTAGCTTGAGAATCTTGTCTCATTTCCCATCGGTCCCACTAACCAATCACACAGATAAGCTTTCCTAGATCCTACATGGCTCAACACCTTGCTGGTTGAGACATTCTCTCACCCACCAGTGCATCCACTGGTCTCCTGGCAGAGACATGACCTCTCACCACCCCGTCCCTTGGCATAGACATACTCTCTGCCCCAAGCCAGATTCCACTGGCACCACATGACTTTTCCTAGATTCCACATGGAAGGTATTGTCTCCAAATAATTTCACAGGTGACCTTTCCTAGGTCTCACTGATCATAAAGAATAGGCAAAAGATTCCTGATATACTCAGAACAGCAAAGTTCAAACCGTGTCCCTGTAAGATCATAAAATAAGCAAATAAAGAATAACCGTATCCAAGAGCTGAGGTTTCCTTTCCCCCATGTTTAAAACATTCACAACCTTTCTCTATATCTTCACTCATTCAGGTTTAATCACAATCCACTTGCAATCCCTCTTCTTTTCCACACCTGGAAGGACCATACTCAAACCCAGTATCTGGCAACTAAAAGCCCCTAGCTTTACAAGCACATGAATAAAGCAAAAGAAACATTGTCACCCTGTGTTGGGGTTCACTGTCCTCTTCTGGAAGAGGAATTTCCTTCCAGAGTGCAGGTCCAGGTTTCCCTTTCAGCCTCACCTACAGCAGCAGGGTTTGTGTCCTCCTCAGGCAGTGCCTGTTTTATCCCTGCATTCTGGAGCCAGGGCTTGATTCCCATCAGCTTTAGGGAAGAATATGTTGTCAAAAGGACATCATAGGGACCAGTCCATTGCTTTGATAGCTGCTATTCTGGGCCTTGGGTCTTCCAGGACTTTAATAAGACCCAGTCTCTTGGTTGGAACAGGTGTAAGAGCTTGTCAGATGAACAAACTTGTGCAAAATAATTAGTGTTTGCCCTAAATGTTGTACATATTGCTTAATTCTTGACTTGTGCTCCAAATCTAGATAGGGAATTTCTAAACCAGAGACTTAGAAGCATCTCTCATAAACTATTTCAAAAGGGCTCAATTTAAACCCACTTCTGGGTGCCACCCTAATATGGAGCAAAACAATGAAAAGTGCCTGGTCCCATTTTAAATGTGTTTGCTGGTATATTTTTGTCATGGTCTTCATTATCATGTGACTCATGTTCTCAGTATTTCCCATAGATTGAGGTCTCCAAGATGCATGCAATTTCCATTGTATTTGCAGTGCCTGTCCAAACTGAGAGATCTCTGAAGTGAATGATGGTCCATTGTGACTTTGAATGCTGTGAGGAACTCCAAACTTAGGAAATATTTCGTTAAGCAAGAATTTTACCAGTTCAGTTCCTTCTCAGTTCTGGTGGAGTATACCACTACCCTTCCAGAAAAGGGTGCATAAAGGCTAACAAGAATTTGAAATTCATTCTGAGTTTAGTCATTCATGTGAAGTTCACCTGCCAGTCCCCAAATGGACACAACCCTTTATTTTTTTCTTTTTTATTGTGGCAAAATACACATATCAAAATTTAGCATTTTAAGTGTACACTTCTGTGGCATTAAATACATTCATATTATTATGCAACTATTACCACTGTCTCCAGAGCTTTTTTATCTTCCCCAACTCTGTACCCATTAAACAACAACTCCCCACTCCCTCTCCTCCCACAGCTCCTGTTTACCACCATTCTACTTCCTTTCCCATGAACTTGAATACTTATTACATTATACAAGAAGAAACATACATTTTGGACACAACCCTTTATATTGTACTCCATTTTCTGGTGGGGCGCATTCTGTCTTACCATTGTTCTCGGCACATATTTTTTTAATGTTTTTTTTAAATTTTAATTGTTGTCAAATACAGTTTTCTGCCTTTTACTTCCATCCCAGCCCACCCCCCACCCTCCCCACCTCCCTCCTGTTTCCACCCCTGCTTGTTTTTGTCCATGGGTCCTTTGTACTTGTTCCTGCAAACCCTTCCCCTTTTCCCCTAAAATTCCCTCCCCTTTCCCCTCTGGTCACTGTCAGCCTGTTCTCTATTTCAGTGTCTTTGGTTACATTTTGCTTGTTTATTTGTTTTGTTGATTAGGTTCCTGTTAAAGGTAAGATCATATGGTATTTGTCTTTCACCACCTGGCTTATTTTGCTTAGCATAATGCTTTCCAGTTCCATCCATGCTGCTGTAAAGGGTAGGAGCTCCTTCTCTCTTTCTGCTGCATAGAATTCCATTGTGTAAATGTACCATAGTTTTTTGATCCATTCATTTACTGATGGGCACCTAGGTTGCTTCCAACATTTGGCTATTGTAAATTGTGCTTCTCTGAACATTGGAGTGCATAGGTTCTTTTGAAATGGTGTTTCAATCCAATCTTCTGCTTTTCATGAACATACAATTTGAAGGGTTTCTGTAAATTGGGCAATATTAGTGCAGGAGCTAAAACTAGATTTTCCTTGAAGGTATCAAATGATACCTGAAAACCCACAGTTCATCTGAAGGGTTCACAGTCCAGTTCTTTCAAAGAATCACACAGTGGTTTTGCTATAAGTCCAAAGTTTGGAATCCAAATTAAGCAGAATCCAAATTCAGCAGATTCCTGTAATTCCTAAGAACCCATGAAGCTGTATTTGGTTCTCTGGGATTTTTAATGTAACAGAGGCTTGCTTTCTGTTTGCCATCAAACTCCTGGTACATTGGTTCATTTGAAATCCCAGATACACCACTCCTTGTTTGCAAATGGCCTTATGAGGTGACACCTTATATCCCCTTTTTTTGCCAGCTGATTTTAGGGCTGTGATGGTGTTATGCAAACAATCCTTGTAGTTGCTGCTGGCTATCAATATGCCATCTACATATTGCAAAAGAACTGCTGATTTCAATTGAATACCCCTTGAGTCTTTTACTAGCACTTCCTCAAATACAGTTGGGGATTTCTTAAATCCTTGCAGCAGCAGAGTTCAACAGTATTAGAGCATGGCTTTAGTCTCTGGGTTCTGCCATTCAAAGGTAAACAGTAGCTGAACCTGTTCATCTATTGGGATGCAGAAAAAGGAATTCTTCAGGTCTAAGACTGAAAATCATTAGTTATCTCCAGGCACCATTGACGACAGTGTAGGAGTTGGGCACCATAGGATGAATGTCCTGAACCATGTCATTTATGGCTTTAAGATCCTGGTCAATTCAATATTTGTCAGAGTGAGGCTTTTGACTGGCAAATGGGAGTGTCATAAGGTGACTGGAATGGCTGAATCAGTTCCAATTTTAAAAACTTCTGCAACACTGGCTGGATCCTCTGTAAAGCCTCCTTCTTGAGGGGATACTGCTTTTCGTAGCACCCACATCCATTCTTTTATATTAACTTTTATGGGTGCATATTAACCACTTTACCTGAGATTCCATCAGTTCAAATAGTTCGATCAACCTGCTCATAGATCTCAGGTGGGAAGGGTTTATCTCCAGGACCTTCTATACAAGTCAGGAAAGCCTGTAGCAGGAAGACATGTTCCAGTAGGACTTCCACACATAATTTCTGCTTCTCAGGAGAAAAAGTTATTTTTGCTTGCAATTTATAGAGTAAATCTCAGCCCAGCCATGGAATGGGGCAACCTGGCATAACTGCAACCTGGTAGATGAAACCAGGCATAAGCTTTTGATCCCCAAGCTGGCATTTCAGAGGTTGCAGAAATGCCTGTTTTTTTTTTTTTTTTTTTTTTTGTAACTGTCCAGTCACTCCAGTAACTGTTACTATATCCAAACTTTTTTTTTTTGGGTTAATTTTATGTCTAACACTGAGTATATAGCTCCCATAGCTACAAGAAAATCAATTAGCTCATTCCCCACAGTCAACTGTACCTGGGGCTCCTTGTAGGGAAATAGTAATATGTTGGGAGATGCCCAGTGGAGCTCCTGGGCTTCCTCATTCATCATCAGACTCTCCTCCCCTTTTCACCATTTCTTGGCAAAGGTTCTAATGTCTATTTTCCCTTTTGAATTTTCTGCACTCATTTCTCCAGTGGCCCTCCTTCTTACAATGGGCACATTGGTTGATGCCTATTGGGCCTCTCCTCCTCCCTTTAGGGTCCTGCTTCCTCCTTTGGCCTCTCCAACTTGCTTCTAAGAACACTGTAGCCTGTTTTGTCTTCCTTTCTTCCTGGGAACTGTAGACTTTAAATACTATGTCCACAAGCTGAGAGGAACTCATTCCCAATGTCCCATTTGTATGCTGAGTTTCTCTCTGCTATCCGGGATCTTGCCAAATAAAAGTCATGCTGACCAACCACACATTCTTTAGTGCCTGTGGATCAGCATCAGTGTGCTTCCTATAGGCCTGATAGATTCTCTCTAAAAATTCAGAAGCCGCCTCATTTGGCTTTTGCTGAAGGGCCTATATCATATTTAGATTCTTTTATTTGGGCACCCTTTCTGAAGCCCACCCAGTATACACTTTCTGTAATGTTTCAGAAAGGCTAGGTCCCCACCATTTGGGTTCCAATTAGGCTTTGTCAAGGGAATTGCCTCACCTGGGTTTAGGGTCCCATTGGTATCCTCTTGGTAGAGACATTGGACCTCTTCACTAGCCCAATTTATAACCAGTTAACTCTCATCCAAAGTTAACAAGATATTTAAGAGAGCCTGTACATCTGCCCGGTTTGGATGATGAGTGGCAAAAATGGAGGCGATAAGATCTGCCATTCTCTAAGAATTATTCCTATATGAGGGGTTGGGATTCTTCCAATTCAGTAAGTCTGAAGTGGAGAATGGAATATGGGCCCAATAGTAGTCAGTGGGCTGTCCTTCCTGATTTATTCCACCTATAGGATATTACCTCAAAGGGTATTGACTTGAGGTAAGTCAAGTCAGGGAGCCCAAATTGAGAGGCTCCCTGGCCAAATTGGGTGCTCTGACCAGTCTTTGGGGGAGAGACCTCTCCATTTTCATAGGGGGTGGAGCCATTGACTTTGTGATTTTTACTTCAGGGGCAGCTCATGAAGGGAGTAGTGGCAAGGAAGCTCCCCTTGCCACAACACTTGGTCCCCTGGGTTCAGAATAGTGATGAGGTTTATGTCTTCATTCTCCCTTTTTTTCCTGTGTTTTACCATCAGGGAGAAGTTTTGAGGCCACTTCCCTTTTATGTCCCATCAAGCAATTCTTTCTCTGACAAAATCCTATTATACAATGACACAAATGCCTTGACATAAGAGATTTCATCCCATTTGTCCAAATGTTGGCAATACTGCTCCAATTGCATAATGGTACAGTAACTTAGAGAACCACCCATGGCCACCTTTCCCCACAATCCAAAACATATGTAGACCACACAGTATTACAGTAATAAACCAATACCTCCTTGGACATTGGAAAATGGCAATGCATACTCCAGTCCTTCCAAAGTCTACCCAGTGGACTCCCCCTAGTGGCCAACACAGAGAGGCCCTTATTGGCTTGGACATACAAGCCTAAATTTGTGATCCAAAGAATGAAGGCAAACTGGGAACATAAAAGCAAAACCTGAGCCCACAACTCTATTATTCCAAGCAGTGCTCACAAGAAAATTTTCAGCCAAACAATCTCATTTCTCAGATCCTGTCCCCTTTCCAGACCCATTTCCTTTCCACCTTCCAGGCATGTTTAAGGCGGCTGATGCCCCTAAGAGGCATGCAGAGAAATTCTCAGAGACTGGGGACTCCAAAGTCCCACTCTCCCACACCTGAGGAGGTCAACCTGTCATGGGCAATAATCAACGTCCCTTCATGGTTGCCACTGCTGTTACAGAACCCCACCAGTGCTGTTTTGGGACAGCTGTGGGGTTCGATTACTTCCCACCAAGAAGTGTGACTTCCAATGCAAGAGTTTAGTGAAAAAGGAAAGGGGTTATTTATTTAAAGTTTATACAGATTTAGAATAATGGCAGATTTCTGCCATTAAATCCCACTCCCTTTTAAAACCACCCTAAAACACATAGTCCTGCCTCTTTTTGGCAAACCAGGCCAGTTTCAGAACATGCCAGTCACAGGTACCATCTTTCAGAAAAGCAGACATCTGCAGATCAGCATTCCCGGTCACAGTTCAGCTCCAAGCATCCCTCATGAATCTGGGTGGCTAGGCAAGCCCCACGTAGCTCCGTCAGCTCTGCTGCCATTTCCTTCAGTCAGACTCAAATCTGAGTGACTGGGCAGATCCCCCACCATAGTACCGCCAGCTCCAGTGATTCATTGGACTTCTGACTTTCAGACCTTCTCTCTCTTACTCCAGATCATGTGGTTTCTCCTTTTCTTTCAGCCTGCCCTCATTTAAATGCTTGGCCCAGAATTGCCTGTCTGATCTCATATTCAGCCCTTCCTGTGGTGTATTAGTGTCTGCCACTTTTGTCAGTTCCTCTGTATATTTTATCTTCTTTTGACTGTTGTATTAGTCAGGGAAAAAGTTCCCAGTGACATGTGGACACTGGGGTGGGCATCTGCCCCCTGCCTCTTGTGCAAGTGCTATATAAGCTCCCTCTGGCTATGTCACAAGCCCCTGAATATTCTTGCCATCACATAAACAATTCTCCCTAGGATGTAGCCTTCTTCCCTTCAGGAAGGCATGACTATTAACTTGCCATTGTTATACAATGTATATTAAATGTCATATCATCCACTCTTTCCTTCCCCCAACCAAAGATTGTGGGGGATATGCTCTGCACCCCATTATAAACCCATACCTAATGAAAAGGCTGGGGGTAGAAAAAATTCTGGAATCCACGTATTGGGCCCTAGAAGGGAATAGCTATCCACTAATCAACCTGTTATCAAGAAACCTTGTTAAAATAAAATATCTAAGATATACAACATACTTTAATGATTGGTTATTTCACTAACTTTGACTAACTAGTGAAATGTTGAATCCTAAATATTGGATTAGGGAGTTTTTAGTATAAAATGATACAGATGATGATGTAATATAGTTGGCATGCTGAGGTTGATTTACCTATCAAGGTTAGCATAAACCAATCTGTGTAATGCCATGTTTTGTAGGCTTATTTCATTTCAAAAAAGGAAAACTCATGTTTTTCAGGTTTGTTTCATCTAAAAAGGCATGCCTTTGAAAGTAGCAAAGATGTTATCTTAATTGAGTTGTTTGCCTAAATCCAAATTCTTCTTTTAGCATAGCCAGTGCCATTCACATGGATGGAGTACTTCAGTGACTTTACGCTGTATATCCCAGCCCCAGAGGCACCTGATTGGACACACCTTAAGATGTCGTTACATTGGCTAACAACTGCTCTTTCTCTAGAAAATGGGCAATGATTGCCCTGAATGACTGCTTTAGCCAAATTGGTCATATGAAAACAGAAGAATTGAGTTGAAAAAGAAAGGAGGCAGAGTAGCAAAGATCCTTCTCTTTTGGTTTCTTCTTTTTTTCTTCTTCTTCACCTTCTTCTTCCTACTGTTCTTCCTCTTCCTCCTCCTCCCCTCTTCCACCTCCTCCTCCTCCTCTCCTCCTCCTCCTTCTTCTTCTTCAAGACAAAGTGAACAACCATGGTTTCTGACTTAACAGATACATTTCCAGTTTCTAGGCTTGACTGGGCTCTATCGGTTGTCCTTGGATTTTCATGAAATTGCTGCAGGCTTATATTAAATTCATTTCTGTTCAAACTTGTTTGAATAGGTTCCTGTTCCTTGAAACCAATAATCACTGACTAGGAAATAGGATAGTTTTGATATAGAGGGTACAATTAGAGAATCAAAAGCCACAGACAATAAAACACCTCACAGTTTAAATAAAATGTAACATCAGGCTAAAGTTTCTCCTGCCAAGCCCCTATGAATGTGTGTACATGTGTATGGGCACTTGTGTGTATGGATATGTGTGTGTGACTCTAATATCCACTAATACCCATGATATCTATAGAGTAACCAGGGCTGTGCTAGCTTAAAATACTTGACTCAGATATAATCTTTTTAAGAAGAGAAGTGGACACCAAAATCTTCACTGCACTGGCTCCTTCACTTTCAAAAATATTTACAACATCATTACAAAATCTGAAAGCTGAAAAGCAATCCAAGCCAGTGTAAATAGGAATCCACTGATTAGTGTCATTAAGATGTGGTGGTGATTTGCTGAGTTTGTAAATGGAAAGTCGGTTCTCTGTGTTGCTCCTTTCACCTGGACAAATTCAGTCTCTGGTACTCAAGTCACACTGCCAAGACCTCACCCAGCCCAGGCTATTATCTGCATTGCTGTTGTTTTCTGCTTCAAAATAAAATCATTTTTGTGGTTTAAAAAAAAACAAGTAATTATCTATGGGTAAAACCAGACGTATGGAACAGGGTAATGTTACATTATTTTTTTGTTTTTACTACTATGCTCCTCCATTGTTTCAAAGTTGCTTATGAGCCTGAAAAAGAGCATTTTCTGTTTTTATTCTATTATAGTCTCCATTAATCTATTCCAAGGTAATGCTTTCCAAAGTATTCATATTCAACTATTATAAATATTCAATATATTTGACAACAAATGAGCACTTTTTTATGATCTTATTCAACTCTTTCTGTGAACTGTCTTTTATACACAAGGAAATTGAAACTCAGAGAAATTAAGCATATTGTTCAAAGTTACACAGCTAGTGAGTGGCAGAATGAGTTATTCTCTCTATGGCAAAGAAGGGTGTGTGTGTGTGTGTGTGTGTGTGTGTGTGTGTGTGTGTGTGTGTTTGCCATAGAAAGACTGTTTCTCCTCCAACTGTTAGTTCAGTAATATTAAGTATGAAAGCAGAATGGAACATATAGCTTTAAATAAAGCTATGGGTGACATTCTTCCATGGTGAAGAAATGATTAATAGTATTACAAATGAAATCCCTGTAATTTAGCATTCTGTTAACTCACCACTTGGGTTATTAAATAGCAATATCGATATTGAGCAAATATGCTTTATAAAAGACAGAAGGGAGATGATTATCGCACTATGTTCAAATTGGAAGAGAACACCTTGGTTCACAGGTTTAGGTCATAAGAAAATTTGAATCACCCCTAGTTTAACCTTAGCTTTTTCTGTATTTATCATTATTGCTTACAATATCCACTCTGCTTTCCTCATGAAATGTTCTGAATGGAAATGTCAGGGAATATCTTGTATTGTGAATACAAATTATGGGGAAAATCTGGAAAAGTATTTAAGAAGTCTGGTTGGAACATTTTGCAAGCAGTTCTGCCTAAACATATGTAGATCCAGCACTGGTCAGTTAGGTCTTTCCTTTGCTATGCACCTTCCAAGAGAAAATCACTTCTCTCATCTGGGTCTCATTTACCCATTTGTAAATTGAACAACTTTGCCTAAATCATCTCTATAAATTCTCCTAACTTAATAATTTTGTGTTCCATGAAATACACTTTTAAAAGTAATAGCTCACTGAAACAGAATCATTTTATTCCTTTCCCTTTTAGAAAGTCACTTAGTTGGATGGTAATACCTTTCCTAGAAGCTAGTGAGTCTAATAATTGATGGATACCAGCCTAGTTTGTACTGACATCTTCCATGGATCCCCCTAGACATTACACAATCTAAAATGACAATTCCATACAGCTCATCTGGCTCAGAGGTTAAATGTGTTCATTTCCATATTATTAGGGCCCTACATACACACATCTGCTAACACTTGTAGTACTTGGAAAAAAATAATTATAGAGAGGCTTGATATTTACTGTTCCTGGTAGGATTTTTGTTTTCCCTTGCAATTTCATGAGTATTTTATGGTTTTTATTGAATGACTAAAATTTGTCATTCAATTTGTTTCTGGAGTATGACAGAGAGCTATCATTCTCTTCTTTAAAAAATCTTTGAGGAATATTCTGTTCAATTCCTAAGGTTGTCATCAGAAGATGACATGGCTACACCTAGGGCTACTCATATTCTGGAAAAAGTGTTCATCTTTATAACTGGTCACTGAAGCAACATTACCAAGGGACAAGTGGTTCTGGCTTTATTCAGGTATAGCTTTCATGCCTTGAACAATTTTCTTAGAGGTTTCCTTGTTGTATTTTCCCCTTACAATAGAAAGCAGCTAATAAGTAATGTTTCACTGTTTATTGCTGAGGCCACAGCCTATCTTCAATTTTTAAGATGAAAGGTTTGGATGAGGAGTACTCTCATTTATTTGCCATATATTTAGAACAAATATTACTAAGAGATTGCAACCTACTAATCCTGTAGGGGATGGTGACATTTGGGACATGTATGGGTGTGCTGTAGATTATGTTTCTGACATTTTGATTCACATGTTTTTTTTTAGTTACTGAGAAGTTTAATATATTTGGAAAGGGCCAGAGAGTCACAATTGTCTTCAAAATTATTTCAATCATTTGCAGCTAATATTACATTCTAGACAATAGTAGAAATGGCAGGGGAGGAAACAGCAGAAAAGAAGAGTAGGTGACCTTCTCTATTTCTGTTATTTGAGTCTATAGAAAAAGTTAACACATTTTTATAAAGAGTTTTTAAAATGTAGACTATCAAGATCTATCAAGAATTTACAGAATATACTAGAAATACTACATATGAGAAAAATTACACAGAAATATACTTTGGGGAGAAAGGTTGCCTTTCAAACATCTATAATAACAGATTGTTAGAAGGAACTAAGCCTTTACCCACTTGGAATCAGATAGTCACTGACCAGTTATTGGACTGCATTGACCAGTTATTTCCATAACTACAGTTTGACAGACACATGATTTTCCTAAGGATAAACATTTTTGTATGTTATTTATAACATATGAGGAGTTACCACACTATGAGCTGCTCCCATTTTTTTCAATTTTTGCCATCAACAAAATACAATATTAATTTATCACTGCAGTGTACGCAAAGCCTTCAATGAGGCTGAATGGTGTCAACAGAACAGGCATTTCTGGGGCACAATATTTCATGAAACAAAATGTTTGAGATTTTTAAAATTTTAAATACAGAATTATGTTATTTTAAAAATTATTTTATTGTTCAATTACAATTGTCTGCATTTCCCCCCCAGCACTCTCCCCCATGGATACAACTGGAGAGCATTATGCTAAGTGAAATAAGTCAGGTGGTGAGTGACAAATACCATATGATCTCACCTTTAACTGGAACATAGTCAACAAAAGAGAAAAACAAACAAAATATAACCAGAGACATTGAAATTAGGAACAATCTGACAGTAACCAGAGGGGGTGGAGGGCATACTGGGGGGGAGGGTTTTCAGGAACACATGGACAAAACCAAGGGGCAGGGTGGAAGCAAGGGAGGGAGGTGTGTTTGAGATTTTTTTGTTTTCTTCCCAGGTAAAAATGACCACAGCATTCAAACACAAGCTTAAGCATGAACCAAGCTTCCTCTGTAGCACGTCCCTTATTGTAACTCACATATGAAGTCCTTTGACCCTTGAATACTGAATGATGATGGCAAGCAATTCTCTACTACATCTTTCTGTGTATGGAACAACTTGCCCAACAGAAGTGATACAGCTGATTGAACAGCTCCTACAGATCCTGGGGTCCCTTGGCAAGAACAGTTTAGACAGTACCTCAGTAATAAGTATAAGAACTGAATGTCCAGCCCAGCTGTACAGGTCATTCATGGAGAGGAACTCTGAGATGTTGACTTCTTCCTTTTGCTCATGTTCTCATTTGCTAATAGTTTCTGGTCTGAATCCATCATTATGATCTACCATATCAGAAGCGTGTACAGAGTGAAGTACATCCCAGACCTCATAGTGGGCAGGAAAGGTATTAATTATATATGTATATACCCCAGCTTCTTCCCACAAACCATGAAATTGTGACTGTGGATGTAGATGTTACTTTTACAGAGCTTTTTCTCTGCCTGTGGCTGCAGTATCCTTTCTAAACCATTCTGACCTCAACTTTAAGTCAAACTGATCAGCTATTTTCTGTCCAGTGACAGGAACAGGTTTTTCCATGTCTTTGCTGCTGTGAAACACAAAGTCAGTTAGTAAGTTTTGCCCAAAGTTACAACTGATATGGTTCTATAATGATTTTGTCTTTTTATGGATAGTAATGCCCTATATCTAGTTTCTTTGCATTATCCATTATATCCTAAGCTTCTACACTTTGAGAAATTTATCTTTTTTATTTTTATTTTTTTTATTGATTATGCTGTTACAGTTGTCCAATTTTCCCCCTTCACTCCCCTCCACCCTGCCCACCCCCTCCCACCCACATTCCCCCCCTTTAGTTCATGTCCATGTGTCATAAGTTCTTTAGCTTCTACATTTCCCATACTATTCTTGCCCTCCCCCTGTCTATTTTCTACCTATTGTCTATTCTACTTATTCTCTATATCTTGTCCCCCTCTCTCCTCCTCCCACTTCCCTGTTGCTAACCCTCCATGTGATTTCCATTTCTGTGGTTCTGTTCCTGTTCTAGTTGTTTGCTTAGTTTGCTTTTCTTTTAGGTATGGTTGTTACTAACTGTGAATTTGAAGTCTATTTTTACTGTTCATATTTTTAATCTTCATTTTCTTAGGTAAGTCCCTTTCACGTTTCATATAATAAGGGCTTGGTGATGATGAACTCCTTTAACTTGGCCTTATCTGAGAAGCACTTTATCTCCCCTTCCATTCTAAATGAAAGCTTTGCTGGATAGAGCAATCTTGGATGTAGGCCCTTGCCTTTCATGACTTGGCACACTTCTTTCCAGCCCCTTCTTGCCTGCAAGGTCTCTTTTGAGAAATCAGCTGACAGTCTGATGGGAACTCCTTTGTA